>JAYDYQ010002491.1:0-40999 GCA_034814905.1 Penstemon davidsonii
AAGGTTACAACCAAATTTGTTACAAAACCAAAAGTATAATTAAATTATGAGTAAAAACCGATTGGGTCGGTATAAACTCATCGATCTCCTATTTTCGATCTACGAAGGTTAAAACCAAATTTGGTTTAAAACCTAATGAATAATTGAATTATGAGTAAAAACCGCTTGGGTCGGCATAACTCAGCGGAAGGTTAAAACCGATAAATTGGTATAAAACCTGACACCAGTCTGCGCGTGAATATACGAAGTAAATAAACAAATTTTCACGACTGAGGTAGATCGAGACAAAAGTTGAAATTTCATTATAATATTAATCCAGATTACAACGAATATCAAGAGTACAAAACGAATCGACCTATATAACTCGATCTACAAGTGACCCGAAAATACATCGAATATACTGCGACAATGTTCACGGAAAATTTACCCGACCAAATCCTTGCCTCGCATCGTCAAGTGAACTCGACAATCCCTCTCGATACGAGACCTTGACAAGCCAGAGATCTTGTTGCGGTTATTCGACCAAAGGGGAACGCGTGCTCGGACAGACCGTCGGTTTCTGCATCATCACCGATCAGGCCCCAGATTTTCGTGGTCTCAACAGTGAATTAATTTCCGAGGAGAGAGGTTATTTTATCCATATCTCCGAAAAAAATAATTTCACAATAGAGATCAGAGAGCACCGTGGTAGCCGTCGAATACGACTCATGACCTATAATTCACCCTCGAAGTGACGAGTCGGAATTTGTCTGACACGATGGCCACAGAAATGAATCAAGGATACGATCTCCTCGACCTCGAATCCTGTGATCGAGCGGAGATTTTATCGTATTCGAGCGGATCTACATTTCCAATTCCACCCATGCCAAGTTAAAATTTTGGAGAAATTTCGGATTACATGAGTTGGGCGGACGACCACCATTTTGGAGGAAGAAAATCTCCATCTAAGAAAGTTTTACTGGATGTGAAAATGGAAAGGGGTAAAAGCCTTTTATAGTTGGAATAGTAAAAATCCAACGGTGGACAGAAAAAAGAATCGACGGTGGAGATTATTTATCGGAAAACATGGTGAACGTTTCAACTACTCGTAATAAATACGGTTCCAAGTTGTCGACCTACAAAAGTTTTCGAAATCGATGCACATTGAGGAACTTATTCGTTCATGAAAACATTAAAGCGATATATTTATTAGGTCGAAGAGTAACACTCGATCAGGGCTTGCTTTCCATTAAGTAGAATTCGAAATAAAATGCATTTCCGACAAAATATCGATTTATTCATAAGAATTCCAGGTGGTTACAAGAACGGAACTTATCAAGTACAGAGGCTGAATCACTAAAATTGTATTACATGTTTATGGTTCCTATTCTTCAACGCTCGATCATCCCGTATACATTTAGAAAGCAACTTGACTTCCTGGCTAGGTCAAGAGAAGGTTGTTTATGTTCATCGGCGTCGAAAGAAGGCTGTTTATATCTCCGAACGCTCTGAGCTTTGCTCAACCTAAACTAGGAGTAATTTCCGAGGCTTCAAGATACGAGAACAACCACCGCTTCGAAAAGTGAAATATCGAACCCCTTGAGGAATCTGATGCTCATACTGCACCAGAGCTACATAGGATCGATATAACCTTCCGATCAATCATGCCTGGACCATTGAATGATCTAGGTCCTCATTGTAAACAAGTTGTCCTCTACAAGAATAGAATCCTGTTTTCCTCCATCCTCGGAAATGATTGTTCGGAATACATGGGGACCGATCATTGCCCAGTTACGGACGAAGAATGGGCACTACCTCATATTCCAATCGATCCCATTTTTTAGGGATCTGAGACTTTATGATACATAAGAGGTCTCATATTTCCAAGTCCACCCATACCAACACAAACACTTGGTCAATTTAGAAAAGTCTAAATCTGGCGGACGACCGCGGTAACAAAAAGAGATATTCATAATCATGAGTAATTTTGTGAATGTAAAGGTGGAAGGACGTAAAAAGCCCTTTTATAGACAACTAGGTAAAGATCCAACGGTTACAACGCGAATTTTATCAATGGCTCAGATTGTTTGACTAGATAAACACGAACATAGCATTCTCAACCACCCTGGCATATTGTACATACTGCCCCACTTTTAGGAAGCAATATGGGAAACAGTCCTTGTATGTACGAAATTGACTACGATTGATAACCAAGAAATATGTACATAAATGTTGCTCATCGAAAAGCACGATTGTGTGAATCGAGAAATATTCGCGAACTTATTTTATTCATGGTCGATAAAGTGTACATTTACAAAGTTTTTATTCCAAACGGAAATGGGTACGGAAATTCCTATTACTCTATCGAGAAATTCAGTCCTATTCTACAATAGCCTATGTATCTCAATGGTACATTCGGAAGATGCTCATCGGATTTCCTCGTTTACTGCCAAAACTGGGTTATTCCCAGGAAGAAGCATCTAGGTCGGAGTAGGGGTCGACTTGTGCTCCACTTGATGAGGTCGGTGCATATACTTCACCAGACCTTTACAAAATATCCTCCTTGGTCGAAGAGGATACCTCAATAAGGAAAATAAATTCATTTTAATGAACTGACCAGCTTTTCCCTACGGTTGTTTTCGTTAGCTCGGATTTCCCTGTGATCGAGAAACCCGAAGTTTCCAATTCCTCCCATACCAAAACGCGAAAGACAAAGATGTCTATACAATCGCCAAAATATCCGGAGACGAATATCGAACAAATGAATTTCAGAGACAGGATTATATAATTCACATGAACTCATGGAATTAGAGTTAAAATTGGTTATTACTATTCCAAAATTGGTTACTATTTATAACTAAAGGTTTTTTAAATCCAACGGACAAAATTGAATCGTTTTACGGTTGAGATCTGAGCATTTAATTTACTGCAACCTTTCCACTCCCCAAGGATAAGATCGTAATGACAATTTATATTCAGATACGCTCGACGACTCTATCGGCACATCGAAAGAATGACACTTCGAAAAACATGTATTCTGATCCTCAAAAGATAGTTCATTAACAGCGGAGTTCATAATCATTTACAAAAAAAAAAAAAAAATTCATGGGTGCGCTAAGGAAGGTAATCTACTGTTCGAGAATGTGGTCTGGACATGTTCTATGCCCAAGGAAGGTGATCAATTCATGGGTGCGCTAAGCCTCTCTCGCACTCCTGCTTCTTCCCTTTCTCAATTTGAGCTTGGGTGACCTCCTCCAGATTTTTATTCAACCGAGCAAGGTCATCTTTCTGATAGAAATAGTGTCCGGCAAGCCAACTGTATGCCTGTCATTTATTGCATTAAATGAAGGAACTATTCAATTTAGATTAATAAATGCATTTTTATTATATGGTCAACTTTATCTTATGTAATAATTATCTACGCATAAGGATAGAAGTCCTTAGATCACAGGGCTATGGGACAACTCGTGGACTGATCTCCAAGGCCGTGATCTAGAACATATTCAAGAGTCGTAGAATCCAATCGAGATAGGACATCGTTGGATTCGGTTAGACTCTCACTAATGTGTATACTCCGATGAACTGGAGAACGCTGGGGTCCACGAGCGTGACTGGGATAGTCGATACACATAAGTGGGTGACTTGCTGGGATGGCAAGTGCACTGAATACCCCAATTAGGAAATAACTCACCATGGAAGCGGTAGTCGCATATCTGAGTTGAAGTTATTCCAATTTACAACAGTATACGAGGAATGATCCCTAAATACTTGAGGTGATAGGGTTTATCTGGTGCGAGAACGTTTATACTTAGATGTGAGTTCCGACCAACTGGAGATTACCAGAAAGTCTCTGTGGATTCACGTTGGGTATAGAGGGACTCGTATGCAGGTTCATATCATCAACAAAGGATCCATTGACCCGACTTGATAGGTTGGGAAATTCTCCTATGGATTTCTGTGAGAAATTAATTCTGGTAAAATCCTTGGCCAAGGTATCTGACGGCTTTATGAAAGTAGCTCATAAAGATTAAGTCAAACAGAATTATTTCGAGATCAGAATGCATAAGGTCAAAACAAATTAAAAGGGAACCGATGAAAAATCCATGCCCTTAAGTATTGACTGGGAGATCGATAGATGGAGAGATTATAGCGTATATGGAAATTGTAAATGATTAAAAGGTTCACTGAATTAATTCACCAGTGATTGGGCTCCATGGGCTTGTGGCCAGACATCGACCATGGAGTGTGGGAGAATTCCCAAATTAGCAGGGGTGCTAATTTTGGAATGATCAGTCGACAGAGTGTTCGACTGATTTAGAGTATTTAATACTCGAGTAATTAAAAGAATATTTAATTATAACCCACGGCCAATTATGTGGTGAACCTACGGGGGCATACACAATACACATGAAGCGAAAGCGAGAAAATGGAGAACAACTGAGTCAACTAAATCGACTAGGTCGATTGGGGTGACTGGGTCGACTGAGTCGACTAGGTCGACTGGGTCGACCCAATTGGAGCCAAAGTGATCCAATTGGAATTGGATCAAAACTGTAAATTAAATTGGAATTTAATTTGTGAGTTAATTAATTAAATTGGTTTTAATTAATCATGGGAATATTTAATTAAATAGACTTAGAGTCTAATTTAATTAAATGAGAAAGAAATAAATTAATTGGGCCATTTAATTGTGAAATTAAATAAAGACCCAATTAATTAAATCAAGTATGGGCATTGAATTAATTAGAAGACTTGGTCTTCCAATTAAAAGGGCCATGGCCCATGTAGGAGAGTTAGAAGACTTGGGAGTCCTAATCCTAGGAGGATTAGGACTATGAGATTCCTATAAATAGGTGACTTGATGTCATATCTCATATACACTAATCAAGAGCCAAAAAGCCAAGTCATGAAAAACTCTCTCCCTCTCTCCCTAGTGAAATCGGCCGAACCTCTTCTTCCTTTTGGAAGAATTTTTCGATTTCGTTTTCGTTCCAATCTTGTTCTCTAATCCTAGATTTTAATATATCCTATGTTCTAGCCAATTAGGATATATTATATTTCGTGATATTGTGGTGTATCAACTCGTAGAGGCGCAACTCGTGGGGCGCTACAACAAAGCTTGGATCGATTCTACCGAGGGAGAAAACGCAACGACTTTGCTAGTTACTTGGATTTGCTAGGAGACAGGTATAATTTGGATCTAATTATTCTTGTCGTTTTAATATTCATATATATACAACCAGTTTAGTATCCTGGCAAGATTCCGTAAGAGGTCCTTAAATTTTTGTTTTCCGCTGCCTGAAGGGCTGTTTATCTTACCGAATCCCAACAGTGGTATCAGAGCCAACTCTGGCTTTGTATATATATGAATTTGCAAATTCTGTGGATTAAAATCATATGTTTGATTTTAGTTGTTGATTAGATTAACATGCATGTTAGATCTGTAGATTAGATCTGTTGGATAGATCTTTAGTTTTTAACTGGATTGTTAAAACTGTAATTTTAGATTCGTTATAGTTATCATGTTTTTAATTTTGGATTAAATTAATTAAAACTGTTGATTTTAATTAATTAAGGAATAAAGAAATTGTTATATAAAAACGTATTGAGAACCGAAATCTGAAAATTGCACGGCGGTTGCACGGCAGCTGCACATCGACTGCACAGCAGTTGCACGGCTACTGCACGGCAGACGCACGGCGGTTGCGCAGCAGCTGCACGGCGGTTGCACGGCAGACGCACGGCGGCTGCACGGTGGCTGCACGACGGCTGCACGGCAGTTGCACGTAAACTGCACGCGCGCGACAATGAAAAACTAGGGTTTCGGGAATTTTCGTTTTTGGATAATCTTGAACAAAATCTTGGAGATTTGGTTGTTATGGAATCTTGGTGAATCTTGGATTGATCTTAGAGATCTAATTAACTAGGAAACTTAGAGTTTCATTAAAGATAAGACATTTAATTAAAATTAATATCTTCTAGTTAATTACCAAGATTAAAGATCTTAGAGATCTTATTAAACAAGGAAACTTAGAGTTTCATTTGTGATAAGACATTTAATTAAAATTAATGTCTTCTAGTAAATTACCATGATTATAGATCTTAGAGATCTAATTAAACAAGGAAACTTATAGTTTCATTTGTGATAAGACATTTAATTAAAATTAATGTCTTCTAGTTAATTACCAAGATTAAAGATCTTAGAGATCTTATTAAACAAGGAAACTTAGAGTTTCATTTGTGATAAGACATTTAATTAAAATTAATGTCTTCTAGTAAGTTACCATGATTATAGATCTTAGAGATCTTATTAAACAAGGAAACTTAGAATTTCAAGATAAGGATAGATAATTAAATTGGATTTTATTTCTATCTTTAATTAAATTACAAGATTATATTCCTTGATGCTCAAGCAAGAGCATAATGGTCCTTTTAATATTGGACAATTCAAAATTAATTATATGAATAATATTTCGAATTAAAATTTAAATAAGCCGACAAATTTACGTTATTGCCCTTATGTGAATTTATGCATGTTCTTGCTTGAATATGTGGATTGATCGAATTACCCTTAAGTCCTGTGTAGTTTATTATTGGTTTTTTCATTATGGGTTGTAATTAAATGGGCCTGATTGGTGCCCCTTCTTTGTTGAATTCAAATGTAATAGAATAGGGCCATTATAAGTTAGACTTAGTTTAGGCTTGGAGCCGAGAAGACCTCATGAAGACTTGGAGATCCACATGGAGGCCCATTACCTTGGAGGACATGGAGGCCCAATTCAATACATGGAGGCCCAATCAAGGAGGATATTACAAGAAGGCCCATGCATGTACGGGTTTGAAAATTGTAATAGTTAGGACATTTAATTTCCACCCTAGACTGACCAATTGATCCATCGCATGGCTCGTGATGGATCGCATAGGATGGGCAAATCGATCAATCATATCCTGCTAGGCGATGTATGTTTACTTATTATTCTTTGATGTATGTCATGCATGCTTAGAATAGATAACGTAAACAAGATGAAGCATAATCTGATGAGACCTCGCACAAGAAAATTTGTAAAACCTCCAATTGAACCTAAAATTTAATTATAATATTAAATCGTAAAACGGGCGCATAGAATGGTGTTTATGGTCCGAGCCTATCCAATTACTAGGTCTTAGGCATATCGTATGAATATATCTCGATGTCTCACGAGTCGTGGGTCGAGTTATAGGAAGATGGTATGTCTATTGCCTCGATGCACAATTTAGTGCCAAGTGACGGGATAACAAGGTTCTAGGCGCTGTCTCATGAGTCGTGGGGCGTCTAGGATTGAACTCTTTCTCTTCACGAGTATTGGACATGATTTAACGCGAGTAAGTATGGATGTCTCACGAGTCGTGGGTCCATATCGAAAACCGAGGCTGAATGAACTCAAGGGTTAGCTGTGAGGGTTAACCGGCGACGTGATCGCCCACCAAGTGGATCAATTGGTATGGCCAACGAGTCGTGGGTACTGAGCGATTGCATTTGGGCCTTGAGCCCATTAGGAAATTTTTATTTCCCGAACCTTATGTGGGGGCATAAGTATTCGATAAAAATAGTGGGAGTAATTTACAAATAAAAACCATGTTTATAAATTATGCATTGATATTAATCTGCCGCGTATTTATTTCTTTTAATCGTCATGTTTATGATAGTTTTTCATAAGTGATATATCCTAGAATATTTACCATCATACTTGAATCAAATAAATTGACTGAACCCAAATGAATTTTGAATGACTTCAAAACTTGAGAAATTATTCTCGAGTCCAAGCAAGGACTCATCTCCTTACAAAGATTTCATTGGTTATCCTTTCGAAGTTACGCTTCGACTGGAATGGTGATAGGTTTCACCAAGCTGCCTTTTTCGAAGTTACTCTTCAAATAAGAAAGGTGATAAGTTTCACCAATGGGTTGAGGATGGTTCTCAAGCCCAAATTTTCATGAAGGTAAACATGAAGTCTCCCTTAAATGGGAAGTAACATCTCGTTGAAAGGCCCCAAAAGTATCGAGAGATGGAAGAAGAGGAATGGATCCTCTCTGAAGGGAAATAACCTTAGAGGTTTTTCTGTAAGGATGATAAGTTGAAAAGTCAATCAAAATGGTTCTTCCATGGATTAAGATCAAGGGAAAGAAGGAATTGAACATACTCATCCCGTAAGGGATGATTAAATTTTATTGAACTTAACCTTATGGTCAAGTAATGCATAAGGGTGTTGGACACCCGATGAAGTACTCATTGATGCATTGAATGCATCTAAAGCCATGAATTATTTATATCGTTAGAATTTGCTTAGACCATCCCTTGTCTTAAGGGATGTGATGGTTCCATAATGGTTGGAACTGGTTGCGCTATAAGACCTATACGCAAAAGGTATGCTTAAGCAAATGGGTATTAATACTCATATAACGACTAAATATAATATGCATAGTCAATAAAATATAAATAATCAAGATTCCACACACTTGAGTCGTTGTGTAACCGAAAGGCGATATACGAGCACTAAAATAAATTTCCGAATTAAAGATTCAAAAGATTGAGCTCGACCAGGTCGAGCTTGACACGGACGCTAGAAATAGTAAACGACTTTCGAATCTTACGGAAATCAAATTTAGTAGGTGGTTGCTAGGCAACCAAGAGGAATAAACAATTGTAATGGATTTAATCCATTTAAAAGTGTGTGAAAACACTAAAGCATTAGTGGGAGATAAGGCGTCTCTTGTACCCTCATGGGTAAAAGTACGTTGTGAAGTACAATTCCAAATTATTTTTGGAATAAAGAAGAGAGCCTAATCAATGAAAGCATGTAAGAGATTTAGATCGAATCAAAATCGAACATGCATTGGCAAATACGCCATTGATTATTTAATAGAGAATTAGATTCTCAAAATGTAAGACCCGCTCGAAACATCGTCAGTTGTCGAGCATTCTGGACATGAAAATGTCCATTAGGAAATCTTACATGAAATTCCTTATTCAATCAATTATAACTTGATCGAGAAAATCGAAGATACTGAGCTAAGTATCTATGAAGCCAGTTCCAAAACATATCAAGTGATATGGGTTTTGGTATTGTACTTTCATATGTTTTCATGCGCATATGAGGTCTCCCGCTTATGTGAATAAGCTAGTGGGAGATAAGCTGGAAATAAAATCCATCTTATGCATTTCGTGGAGTATCCAAAATCTCAATAGGATACGAGTTCTATGTTCCTCTAAGACAAACAACCTTTGTCTCTAGGAAAACTAACTTCTTGAAGAAGGATTTCTTGTTGGACAAGAAAGAAAACAACATAGAACTAGATGAGGTTCATAAAATCGACCCATCACCACAGGCAGTGGGAGAACCTGAGCATGAAAATGAACCAACTAGTACACATGAACTTCGAAGGTCTGAAAGACAACGTAGGGAACCCGAGAGGTACTACGGTCTGCTGCATGAAATTGGACAGTCTGAGACTAATCCAAGGACCTACGAAGAATCTATGCAAGACATAGATTTGGGAAGGTGGCAAAAAGCCATGGAATCTGAGATGGACTCCATGCACTCTAACAAGGTTTGTACCTTGGTAGATCCACCAGTGGGAGTAGCTCCCTTGGGTTGCAAGTGGATCTATAAGCGGAAGCTTGGAGTGAATGGAGAGGTTATTACCTAAAAGGCACGACTAGTCGCAAAATGATACACTCAAATGTCGAGCATTGACTTTGATGAACTTTTGCATGTAGCGATGCCCAAATCCATTTAGATATTTTTGGACATATCAGCGTAGTATCAGCTCGAGATATGGCAGAAGGATGTAAAGATCGTTTTTCAATGGAGACATTGATAAGGAGATCTACATGAAGCAACCAAAATGAATATACATCCAAGGGAGATGTGCACAAAGTGTGCAAACTCCGAAGGTCCATATATGGACTTAAGCAAGCTTCCCAAAGTCGGAACATACATTTTGATGATATAATCCAAACCTTTGGATTCGTCAAAAACGTGTTCAAGAAGTGTGTGTACAAGAAAGTTAGTGGGAGTACAGTTGAATTTTTATGCTTTATGTTGATAACATTTTGCTCACTGAATATGATGCAAAAGTGTTATCCGAAACGAAAGCACGGTTTTCTACACAATTCTCAATGAAGAATTTGGGAAAAGCATCCTTTGTACTGGGTACAAGGATCTACATGGATAGATCGAAAAGACTGCTGGACCTCTCCCAAATTAAAGTACATAGATAAAATACTGAAGGCATTCAGTATGGAAGAATCCAAGAGAGGATTGCTTCCGATGAGACATGATATTGCTCTCTCTGAGTCTATGGCCCCAAAGACCTCTGAGGAGAGAAGCATGATGTCTAGATACCACATGCCTCCGCGATAGGAAGCATAATATGGTATGTTATGTACAAGACCAGACATAGCGTACGCCCTGAGCGTAACTAGCCGCTATTTGTCTGACCCAGGAGAGCAGCACTGGGTAGCCGTAAAGTCAATTCTGAAGTACCTGAAAAGGACTAAAGAATTGTTCTTAGTATACGGCGGGGGAGAATTGAAATTGGAAGGCTATACTGATTCTAGCTTCCAATATGATGTAGATGATTTCAAGTCAACATCTGGATATATCTGCCTCAAAGGTGGTGCGGTGAGTTGGATACTACCGCAAATTCAACCACCGAGGCATAAAATATTGTAGCATGAGAAGCTGCAAAGGAATGTGTTTGGATGAAAAACTTCGTCCAAGTATTGGACGTCGTACCTAGCATTGCCGAGCCATTACTATCTTCTGTGATAATAATGGAGCTATCTCGCAAGCGAAGGAGTCGAGATCTCATCAGAAGTCCGAACACGAAATAAGACGATACCATTTGATATTTTATATCATTGGTAGAGGAGACATAAAGATGGAACGTGTCACCTCAAAGAATAATACGGCGGACCCGCTAACTAAGCCATTGCCTCTAAGGCATTCAAGAAACATCTGCCTAAGATGGGAATCAGAAGTATGAAAAGTTGGCTTTAGTACAAGTGGGAGATTGATAGAAATAGTGTCCGGCAAGCCAACTGTATGGCTGTCATTTATTGCATTAAATGAAGGAACTATTCAATTTAGATTAATAAATGCATTTTTATTATATGGTCAACTTTATCTTATGTAATAATTATCTACGCATAAGGATAGAAGTCCTTAGATCACAGGGCTATGGGACAACCCGTGGACTGATCTCCAAGGCCGTGATCTAGAACATATTCAAGAGTCGTAGAATCCAATCGAGATAGGACATCGTTGGATTCGGTTAGACTCTCACTAATGTGTATACACCGATGAACTGGAGAACGCTGGGGTCCACGAGCGTGACTGGGATAGTCGATACACATAAGTGGGTGACTTGCTGGGATGGCAAGTGCACTAAATACCCCAATTAGGAAATAACTCGCCATGGAAGCGGTAGTCGCATATCGGAGTTGAAGTTATTCCAATTTACAACAGTATACGAGGAATGATCCCTAAATACTTGAGGTGATAGGGTTTATCTGGTGCGAGAACGTTTATACTTAGATGTGAGTTCCGACCAACTGGAGATTACCAGAAAGTCTCTGTGGATTCACGTTGGGTATAGAGGGACTCGTATGCAGGTTCATATCATCAACAAAGGATCCATTGACCCGACTTGATAGGTTGGGAAATTCTCCTATGGATTTCTGTGAGAAATTAATTCTGGTAAAATTCTTGGCCAAGGTATCTGACGACTTTATGAAAGTAGCTCATAAAGATTAAGTCAAAGAGAATTATTTCGAGATCAGAATGCATAAGGTCAAACAAATTAAAAGGGAACCGATGAAAAATCCATGCCCTTAAGTATTGACTGGGAGATCGATCGATGGAGAGATTATAGCGTATATGGAAATTGTAAATGATTAAAAGGTTCACTGAATTAATTCACCAGTGATTGGGCTCCATGGGCTTGTGGCCAGACATCGACCGTGGAGTGTGGGAGAATTCCCAAATTAGCAGGGGTGCTAATTTGGGAATGATCAGTCGACAGAGTGTTCGACTGATTTAGAGTATTTAATACTCGAGTAATTAAAATATTATTTAATTATAACCCACGGCCAATTATGTGGTGAACCTACGGGGGCATACACAATACACATGAAGCGAAAGCGAGAAAATGGAGAACAACTGAGTCAACTAAATCGACTAGGTCGATTGGGGTGACTGGGTCGACTGAGTCGACTAGGTCGACTGGGTCGACCCAATTGGAGCGAAAGTGATCCAATTGGAATTGGATCAAGACTGTAAATTAAATTGGAATTTAATTTGTGAGTTAATTAATTAAATTGGATTTAATTAATCATGGGAATATTTAATTAAATAGACTTAGAGTCTAATTTAATTAAATGAGAAAGAAATAAATTAATTGGGCCATTTAATTGTGAAATTAAATAAAGACCCAATTAATTAAATCAAGTATGGGCCATGAATTAATTAGAAGACTTGGTCTTCCAATTAAAAGGGCCATGGCCCATGTAGGAGAGTTAGAAGACTTGGGAGTCCTAATCCTAGGAGGATTAGGACTATGAGATTCCTATAAATAGGAGACTTGATGTCATATCTCATATACACTAATCAAGAGCCAAAAAGCCAAGTCAAGAAAAACTCTCTCCCTCTCTCCCTAGTGAAATCGGCCGAACCTCTTCTTCCTTTTGGAAGAATTTTTCGATTTCGTTTTCGTTCCAATTTTGTTCTCTAATCCTAGATTTTAATATATCCTATGTTCTAGCCGATTAGGATATATTATATTTCGTGATATTGTGGTGTATAAACTCGTAGAGGCGCAACTCGTGGGGCGCTACAACAAAGCTTGGATCGATTCTACCGAGGGAGAAAACGCAACGACTTTGCTAGTTACATGGATTTGTTAGGAGACAGGTATACTTTGGATCTAATTATTCTTGTCGTTTTAATATTCATATATATACAACCAGTTTAGTATCCTGGCAAGATTCCGTAAGAGGTCCTTAAATTTTTGTTTTCCGCTGCCTGAAGGGCTGTTTATCTTACCGAATCCCAACATTTTCTCCTTAAGGATATTCTCTTTGTTAGAGGATAACTCGGCATTTGACTTTGAAAGCTTCTCATTATCAGCTCGGAGTTTCTCTACCTCGATCATCAGTGATCGATGAGCAACGGCAATATTGTCCAACTTGGAATTTGTTACAGATTGGGAAAAATGCGCTTCATCGTTTTGAATCCCGAGCCGAACAATGCGATGCTTCGCCTAAGAAGAAAGGAAGAAGAACAATTAGAACATGAGTAATATTTTTCAGCTAAAATTAAAGAGCTAAAATTTACCAGTTCCATAAATTTGAAGGTAGATTGAATCAATTTAAGAGAAGAAAGATCCTCCAGTTTATCGAGTTCTCCAGGTAAAATAGTACCAAGTCCTAAGATCCAAGATACCCCGTCTGAATCGTGCGAATTTGGAATAAGTGCCCTATGTGACACCCCTCCAGATCTCTCCATCTGAAGATCCCGAATCTCATCGACCTGAACGCTAAGCTCACGTTCATCTATTAAAGACGGATCGTCAAAGGCGTTCAATGCACTACTCATAAATGAAGGGCCGGGATCGGTGTTAACAATTTGTTGAGTGGTCGTGACTGAGGCAGCAAGGGTTTGATCTCCTAAACCTGTGGAAATAACCATGGCAGTTTCTGAAGGTTGCACAACGGTGGTAGGTTCAGGGATCTCCATTGAAGCAGTTTTTCCGACCCCAACGTCAGAAACAGAGTCAACCGCTGTAAATTTCTACTGAGGATCGGTTTGATCATTTTAATTATCGTGCAGGGGTATCGAAGCTTCCGCCTTGACCGGGTTATCATTTATCGGTAATAGGTGGGCTTGCTGTGGTCTCGGTGTCTTTGTAAGCCTCCAGGAAGCACTCCTCAACTAAAGGTGAGAACTGAGAATGGTCAGTACAAGTAGTTGGTCCTCGGGCAACAGTGTCAGAAGGTGAAGATTGAGAGTAGCTATTTCCGACCTGTCTAGGGGTAGGATCAGGTGGGGATATAACTTTAGAAACACCTTCCCCAGATTCGACATTTGGTCGATCGGGCTCCTCCATTCTTTTCTTAGGATTGTTGCTCCGAGAGGGAGGTCGTAAAGTTCGCTTGTTTGCACATGAGAAAAGATTGGAACTCATTTTCGGAAATATGAGAATAGTTTCAGAATATCGATCTAATCTCCAACCTATTGAAGAGGATTATTTATTGATGGGTAGGGACACACGGTAAATCATTATAAGAATTCTATCCCTATTTATAGTAAAGGAATTGACGAAGAAACCCCCGCAAAAGGGCGGGAACGATTAAGGAAAGCAAGATATGGGAACAATTGATGAAAAGACTTATGTCTAAATAAAGGCCAAGTATTGCGAACAGAGGAAAATATAAGACAAAGAAATTCATGATAAAAGAAATATTTACATGATTATAGGGGTGCACATGGTACGGTTTTGCAGTTTTTTTAACAAAATTTGTACCGTACCAATTGGTACTGTTTTAAAAAACTCAAAACCAAACTAAAGTTTTATGAACCATACCAACAAACTCGGTTTTGGGCGGTTCCGGTACGGTACGGTTTTGCGGTTTTTTCAAACAAACTTTTTTCATGCAATTTTTCTTATATAGTCGATTACATAGATGATAATTATATAAAAATTTATGTTATAGTATCTTACAAACTATTATTTTACCTTAAATAAAGCATAAAAAAAGAAAATGTTCACAAATTTGACGATATAATTCGACCTAATTGGTTAATTATTTGATCATTGTATTTATTATGTGAAGAAACTTACTATTTGGTATTTGTTGTCTAGAATTTTTGCATTTTAAGTTTTCAACATATAACAAGTTTACTTTGTGCTAAATTTGAACAATCCTTTTTAATTGAACGTGAGCAATGTAGTAACAATAAACTATTATGGACTATAATATATATTATAGATAATATAGTATTCGATAATATTTGAATTATAAATTGAAAAATAAAAATATATAAAATTTAGTTGTAAATATCAAAAAATGAATAGTTAATTCATGTTTCTTTTAAATTTCGGTACGGTATGGTTTTTTACGGTATGAGAAGTCTAAAACCAAAACCATAACAAATTACTCGGTACGGTTTTCATCCATACAAAGACCTTCCATTTTGAAAAAAAAATACGAACATTCGGTACGGTTTGGTACGGTACGGGACGGTCCGGTACGGTTCTAAAAACCATGTGCACCCCTACATGATTATATTTACAAAGTTGGGAATATACAAAGAAAAAGAAGATGCATAACGATCTGGATAGCTCATGAAAATAAATCTAATCTTTTCTTATATAGTCGATCACATAGATGATAATTATATAAAAATTTATGTTATAGTATCTTACAAACTATTATTTTACATTAAATAAAGCATAAAAAAAGAAAATGTTCACAAATTTGACGCTATAATTCGACCTAATTGGTTAATTATCTGATCATTGTATTTATTATGTGAAGAAACTTACTATTTGGTATTTGTTGTCTAGAATTTTTGCATTTTAAGTTTTCAACATATAACAAGTTTACTTTGTGCTAAATTTAAACATATCCTTTTTAATTGAACGTGAGCAATGTAGTAACAATAAACTATGATGTACTATAATATAAATTATAGATAATATTGTATTCGATAATATTTGAATTATAAATTGAAAAATAAAAATTTTAAAAATTTAGTTGTAAATATCAAAAAATGAATAGTTAATTCATTTTTCTTCTTAATTTTTGTACGGTACGATTTTTTACGGTATGAGAAGTCTAAAACCAAAACCACACCAAAATACTCGGTACGGTTTTCATCCATACCAAGACCTTCGATTTTGAGAAGAAAATCCGAACATTCGGTACGGGATGGTCCGGTATGGTTCTAAAAACCATGTGCACCCCTACATGATTATATTTACAAAGTTGGGAATATACAAAGAAAAAGAACATACATAACGATCTAGATAGCTCATGAAAATAAATCTAATCTCCCTATTCTACTCTCGAGTTTCTTCTCTGTCGGTGGCTATCTGGTCCGCTGAACCGCCTTGATCTTCTGAGGGATTTTGATCCCTACTTGAGGTACCTTGCTCTTCGTCCCCATCTGATTCACCATCTGAGTCGTAATCCGGAGCGGGCACAGGCAAAGGAAGTCTCAAATTCTGCCACCAGATGAGCCAAAGGATGACCGCTATAATCAACTGAGACCAATGCATCAGGGGGTACTCTCGAAGTTTCCGATCCTTGCCTATGTCCATCGCATCATGGTACTCTCTCCGTTTGTTCGGAATTAAACCACCCTCGATCAATTGGTCGACCCTTTTGAAAAACGAACTCAGTAAGAGGTCCCCTATCTTCTGATGGACTGGAGAATTGAGAAATTCCCTAAAGATGGGCTCGATGTTCTCAATCTGAACTTCTCTCATAACCTCATCTAGGTCTGCCTCATCATTTCTAGCCTGGAGTTGGGTACGAAGAGAACTATTTTCTGATTCCAACACACTCAATGAGGTCGCGTAAGAAACCCGCTACTCCTCCAGCTCTCGAGTCAATTGATCGACCTGGACTTGGTACTGACTAGCATCCATCATAATGTTAATTATATGAGGATTGTCGGTTTCCATGCTAGGATTATTACTGGGACCGGCCTGATCTCCTGATGGTGCTCGAGAACTTTCGATCTCGGCAAGCTTATTCTCCAGCTCTTTCTTCCTCGTTATAAGAATTTTGTTGGTCTCCTCTACAAACTTCCATTGATCTCTTTGTACAGCCGTATCATACATAGCGGTCACCAACGCACTTCCCGTCTGCGACTATACAGTACATGATTAAAAAAGGTTGACAAGCAAAATTCGAATGGCAATGTATAATAAGTCATAAGATATATTACTGCTTCATGGGCATGAGCTGCTCTGACAAGCTGTTCTAGAGGCCCCTTTTCAAAAATACGTTGGACATCTCTAGTGAATACGGTGGATAAAAGGAGCCTGATAGATTTGTCAAGGATGTGCTCCTTGTCATCAGAAACTAGGGAATCCTTCACCGAATATCCTGCTGCTCGCTTACCCTCGAGGTGGCTTTCGATCATGTCTCCTAGGGAAGCCTCGCGACCTGAGTCTCCACTGTGAGTGAAAAGTTCGCCCTGCTTATCGAAGAAATGTTTTCTCCTCTTTGCCTCGGGACCTGTAAGATTACGCTCATACCACGTTCTGCAACCAAGCATTCCGAATTGGGTCCTGTTGGCCATGGGAGGATACCCACGTCTAGGATTAATGCTCGAGGAGGAAGGCTCAGCTGTTGCTCGATCGAAATTAGGATGAATACTGCGGATAGGGTTAACATCTTCGAACGACTCTTCTTCGATGTCTTCCAGATCCTGTTATTGATCCCTTCTCCTCTTTCTCGACACTTTTTGCTCTATGGGCATTTTTCCTGAAGATTTCTTAGAACTCGAGAGAACGGTTTTTCCAACCACGGAGAAACATTTTTCCACCATGGATGCTAGAATATGAATACAAAAGAATCAATTTGGGAAAGATTAAAACCATCAGTGAAAGTTCAAAAACTAAAATGATTAAGAGCAGAAAAACTCACCCAAAGGACGATCATCTGCAGGGATCGGGAAAACAAAGGAACTTAAACCAGACTTGCGAATAAAGATTTCTTCAACCAAGAAGGCCGATTGATACTTGTCCGATCTTATTTCCGCGATCCTGCTTGGAGGAAAGAGAACGTCCGAAGACAATTCTCCAATAATCTTACGACCACTGTACACCCAGGCGGAATCGTAACCCCATTCGTGATCATAGGATTCAGATATTCCACTCTCAAGCACGCGAAGAGTAAGGTCTGACGAAGAAATAATTTGCTTTCCATTCCATACTATTGCTCGAAATAGTATTCTCCAGAATGGCGAAGCCAGGTCGTTGACTAACATAATAAAAATCTCTGTTTGACGAGGTTGAAATGGAAAATCGAAAAAAGTGAAAGAAATTGCGAAAGGAAGGTCGAAGACCCTTCGCAACCATAAGGACAAAAAAAGCAGTGATAAAGGCGATATTATTGGGAACGAGCTGGTTTAGGGAGACAATAAAGGTCTCGAGGAGTTGAAGAATGATTGGGGAGAAAGGATAGCGGAGCCCATGGTCCAGGTGAGAGGCATAGAAAGCACGACAATTATCTGGAGGAGTGTTTACCCTCTCCTCGGCCGTGGGGATGACAATCTCAAAATCCGATGGAAAATAACAACCGTAATCCCTCTGTAAAGTAGGCAGATCCCGTTCTTTAAATTTGGAGGGAAGAAATTCGATAGGGGTAGAAATTTGGGGTTGGGTATTTTTTGACTTTTTTGAGGTTTTAGCGGCCATCTCCTCTTCGGACACTATCTCGACCCTAGCCCGTCTACGCCCTCTTCAACGCAATTCCTAACTTCTTCGGCAGGAATCCCGTCTCCAACTTTTTCGTTTTCAGAAGAAACGCTTTCAGGATTCTCAACAACATTTGTGATGACTAGTTCATCTTCCTCGCAAGGTGGAAGGTTAGGACCGGATTGTGAAGAGGCCATTTTGAGCGAGAAGGATAGGAAACTCGATAAGATTGATATATACTGAGAATCTCGACTTAAAATATTACTGCTTAGAGCTCAGAGTATATGCGGTAAAAAGTGAGAATAACTTTATAAATTTCAACTATATATATGGGTAAGGAAAAGACGATTCGGCCGTTGGTGACGATTCATTTTCCCGCCAATAAGAACTGTTGAAGAGGTCCTGGAAAATCTGATATCGTTTCTTAGCGATGTGACTGCACATGGATAGATCCAATGAATGTGTACTCTTTTTTCCTCGTTCGGTTTTTATCCCGAACAAGGTTTTTAATGAGGCATACTTATTGGATCTCAAATTAGTGGTCGTTGGAAATATTTTAATTACTTCTACGAGCTACAGCCACGTTTACGCTCGAGAAGTGAGGGACAACTGATGAGGGTTATTTTATGCATAGGCTTGGATCGGACTCTTAGAACTTGTCCAGGTCAATCCGATCTGCTCTACAGGCCTAAACCACTCGGAAATTCCTAGATCGATCCGACCTTCTACATTGTATCTTATCGACCTGGTGAAAGTATCTGAATGCTCTTTGGGCCATGCAGATCTCCTAGTCTTCTTAGGACTCTACTAGGGCTTGGATTATGATTAATATATATAACATATCCTTTATTGTAATAGGGGATAGACCCTGAAGTTCTCTATTGAAAAATAAAGATATCTACTTTGCTTTTGACTAATTTTTATCACTCCTGAGTACTTTAACCAGGCCCTAAACTTAGACCGATAATATATATTGATGTTATATTATCACGTGACTGATGAGGGATATTTCGCATACGCCATTTTAGGAAATACCTCTGTTCGAGGTCGACCTCAATTCCGATCAGGAAGACTATTCTTCGACCTACAGAACGCTGTTTACGATCAAGCCAGACTACTAGCACGAGAGCCAATACTCCGATCTGCTTTCCGACCTGATTATTTCCTCGGAATTACTGTGGGGCCGACCCCCGGACTTGGACAGCTGGCGAGACGTATTTCCCTGCGGAGGGTCTACCTAGCTCATCACTGTTCCTATATATACGCGGCGCATTTATGACATCAGGGACGACACTATTCCCAAGATACACACCAGCTCGGACATAGAGCTCGGAATAGGCCTTAGCTTGCTTTTCTTTGTACTTCTCTAGCTAGTGGTACGGCATCCTGTAACGCTCGAATATACCTGCTTTGTAATTTGTATTTGGATCTTAATATTAATATACATCACTTATACACTCGACTTATTTCATTGTTTTGATCGACTTTCCTCAATTTTCCTGAACGAAATAGAGCATAATCAATTGGCGCCCACCGTAGGGCCTATTCGAGTCTTAGATCGAAAAATGCCGACTACTAGGAGGTATACGTACCAGCGTGGCGAGCCTTCACAAGCCGTTGGAGCTCAACAGTCGGTAAACAACGAACCAAGTAACCAATCCCAAGCGGCCCACCAGTCTGAGGTGCCGCCGCTCGACCCGCCGAATGATTTGCCTATTCATAAGACAGTGGCCGATCTGCGTTCTATTATTGGGACTATGTGTAGAGAATTTCTGAACCCGGAAAGAGCAGATCGGGAAACTCTGCCGAGTTAGCAGCCCTCGGTCAATCAACCTACCGCTCGGGGTCCCGTTTCTAATAGGCAAAGGGAATGAAGTATTCGTCGGTCTGCTTTGGGTGAACCGTCCAATGTTCGACCCAGAGTACCTCGAGCTAGAACCATGGTCCGCTCAGGGCAACCGTCTAGAACCATCCAAGACGTGGAAGATTCAGTGGTCGGGGAAAGTCAGCCCGAAGCAGCGGATAGGTTAAAGAAGCCGGTCTACAGAATAGTGACCGAGGCTGACTTGGAGAAGATTGTGCAGGAAAGGGTTGTAAAGGAGTTAAAGAAGGAGATGATGGTAAAGGAAGCCCAACCCCCGGATGTTAGGGCTCGGCGAACCGAGGCTAAAGAGGACGGGGCCGTTTTCCTCGAGGATGGGCGAGACAAGGAATTGAGTACGAATATCATGAGATGTTCACCCTTTTGCCAAGAAATTAGAGAAGCTCGAGGTACCGAGACAGTTCCAACGAGGTTGCCAAGGTATAATGGAACTTCCGACCCAGGAGAGCATATTAATAGTTTCATAAATGTGTTGAATTTATATGGGCATTCAGAAGACTTTTGTTGCAAAATTATGGACACCACGTTCGAAGGAATCGCTTTGGACTGGTTCGGAAAGTTACCTCCGAATTCAATCTTCTCTTTTGATGAGTTGTGCGATAAGTTGAAACACCAATTTGCCAGCCAAAGGAAACAAAGGTTACATGCCAATCATTTGGGAACGGTTAAGCAGCTGGAAGGAGAAACGCTAAGGCAGTGGCTGGCAAGGTTTAGTATTGAACTTCTGAAAGTCGATTCTCCTCAAATTGAATTTCTGTCATAATTGATGTTCGAGCTAACCCGTAATAGCCAGTTCAGGAACGCTCTTTGTCGAAAGCAACCCAAATCTTTCGAGTGAATCATGGAAATAGCTGAAAAATACATGATTCAGGAGGAAATGAACAAGTTGAAGAACACTCAGAATCCTAGGCCCCCGCTCGGAAAGAAACATGACAGGGCCCCTATCCCAAAGCCAAGTGACTACGGAGGGTCAAACGCGTAGCAAAGAGGCTCGGTTTGGCAGAGACTTAACGTCTATAAACCTCAGGCTCCGACCCACAGATCTAATATCTACGGTCGACCTGTTTCTCCAGAGAGGGCTCCAAGGAGAGAACCCGAAAAAAGCAGTTTCACCAGGTTGAATGCCTCGAGGGACGAAATCTTAACTGTGCTCTAGGAAAGGAATTTGGTCCCAGAAGCTCGACGCATCACTCAGGCCAGGCCGGGGACTATGAACCATGATAAGTATTGCAGGTACCACAGGGCTCGAGGGCACAACACCGAGGATTGTTTTCAGTTGAAACAGGAAATTGAGAAATTAATCGCCTAGGGAAAACTGAAGGAGTATGTTAGGAAGGGAAATCCTAACAGCCGTTTCCCATCTAGGAGTCCACGGAAGTTCTCCGAACAGCACCGTAATAATCAACATCAGGCCGAGGAGCAGACGAACGGGGTGATAAACGTAATAGCTGGCGGACCTGCTGGGGGAGATAGCAGGAATGCGAGGAAAAGGACAGCTAGGTCGATAAAGACAGGTGTCTCGACCAAGAATGAAATTATGTCCTTGGAACCAGCACCTTCGATAAATCAGGTCATTAGTTTTACCGAGGCGGATAGACCGAGTGAAGTAACTTGGGATACTAACGAAGATAACCCCGATTTCTCTATGGTTTTAACCTTGAAAATTGCCAACTTTGAGGTTAAGAGGGTATTAATCGATAATGGTAGCTCGACAAACATAATTTCCTCTAAAGCTTTCGATCGAATGAATTTACAGCACCCACGTCTGGATCGGGTATCTACCCCGCTTATTTGCTTCGGTGGATCGGAAATCGTTCCTCTCGGAACCATCCTCTTGAGTACCACAATGGGCAAGAAACCTAAAGATGTGACGAAGATGGTCAAGTTCTTGGTCGTAAGTACCCCTTTCGCTTATAATGCTATTCTGGGAAGACCGGCTTTAAATATTTTCAAAGTAGTCGTGTCAACTTACCATCAGAAGGTCAAGTTTCCCACTTTGGCGGGGGTCGGAGAAATGAGAAATGATCAGTGCATGGCATGGGAGTGTTACAACACGTCCCTAAACATGAAGAAGCA
This sequence comes from Penstemon davidsonii, assembly GCA_034814905.1. Classification (NCBI taxonomy): domain Eukaryota; kingdom Viridiplantae; phylum Streptophyta; class Magnoliopsida; order Lamiales; family Plantaginaceae; genus Penstemon; species Penstemon davidsonii. Next base: position 22,412 of record JAYDYQ010002491.1, read on the forward strand.
GTTCGAGCCTATTTTGCCCTCGAAGAGGAAGTTAGAGGATGAAAAGGTCTTCTCGGTATCCGACCTACCTCTACCTGATTGTGCAAAATTGCAAAGTAAAAAAGGACAAGAGATCGATATGAGCGTTCTACCCCCAAATCATAAACAGGTGACGTTAGTTCAAGACTCCCCCGAGAAGTTCACCAGGATCGGGACTGAGCTAAGTCAAGGGATGAAAACTATGCTGATCGAGTTCTTAAGAAACAATGCCGATGTCTTTTTATGGAGTTCTGATGACATTGTTGGGATCGACCCAAGGGTGATTACTCATTCATTGAATATCGATCCGAAAGCAAAGCCAGTTATGCAAAAGAAGAGGAATCATGGTCGGGAAAAAGATAAAATCATTAACGCCGAGGTCGATAGATTGTTAGCCGCTGGGCAGATCAAGGAAATAACATTTACTGAGTGGCTTTGCAATGTTGTGTTGGTTTCAAAGGGAGAAAAGGTGGACAACAAGTGGAGAATGTGTAATGACTTTATAGACTTGAACAAGTTATGTCCGAAAGATCCCTATCCCTTACCGCGGATCGATATGCTGGTCGATTCGACCGCGGGTTTCATTTTCTTCAGCATGATGGATGCCTTCCAAGGATTTTATCAGATTTTTATGAATGAAAGGGATCAGGATAAAACCGCCTTCATTACCGAACGCGGAGTGTACTGCTTCATAGTGATGCCTTTTGGACTGAGGAATGCTGGAGCGACCTATCAAAGGCTCGTGAATATGATGTTCAAGGATCTAATCGGTGAAATTATGGAAGTTTATGTCGATGATATGCTCGTAAAGAGCATAACCGAGGAAGATCATATAAAGCACCTTGACAAGTGTTTCGCGATTTTAAGGAAGTACAGAATGAAACTAAATCCAGCAAAATGCACTTTCGGGGTGAGATCGGGAAAATTTCTCTGTTATTTGGTCCATGAGCGTGGCATCGAGGCAAACCCAGAGAAAATCAGAGCTATCGCCGAACTTAAACCGCCAACGAAGCTATCCGAAGTGCAAAGTTTGATCGGAAAAATAATATCGTTGAACAGATTCATATCCCGCTCGGCGGACAAGAGTTTGCCTTTCTTTAAATTGCTAAGGAAATCGAAAAGTTTCGAATGGAATGAGGAATGCGATAAAGCTTTTGAAGAGCTTAAGAAATACTTAGTCTCCCCACCGATGTTAGCAAAACCGGTCGAGGGGGAGCCTTTGTACTTATACATAGCAGTATCGGCGGAAGCCATAAGCTCAGTTTTGGTGAGAGTTCAGGATTCCGATCATAAGCCGATGTATTATCTGAGTAAGTTGCTTCAAGGCGCGGAGAAGAATTACTTGGAAATCGAGAAGTTCGCACTTGCTCTGGTTATTGCCGCACGGAAACTGAGGCCTTATTTTCAGACTTATAAAATTATTGTTTTGACAAACCAGCCTCTAAGGCAAGTTATGTCAAAACCGGAGACGTCCAGGAGATTGATTAAATGGGCGGTGGAACTTGGACAGTTCGAAATCGAGTACCAACCCCGAACAGCGATCAAGGCCCAGGTCCTGGCCGATTTCATTGCAGAGTCAACAGGAACCAGTTCGGAAAAGCAACAAGTTCCCGAGGTTAACCTGGTGGTAGATGTTCAGGAGAAAGTATGGCTGATGCATGTCGATGGGTCGTCGACTAGAGAAGGAGGTGGGGCCGGAATTCACTTTCAGGGTCCCGAGGGGGAGGACCTCAGTTATGCAATTACTCTAGATTTTATGGTAACAAATAATGAAGCAGAGTACGAGGCCCTAATCGCTGGATTAGAAATGGCAATTAAAGCAAGTATAAAATCTCTTACTGTGTTGACCGAACTCCGAGCTGATACATAGGCAAGTGAAAGGGGTCTATGAAGCAAAAGAGTTAAACATGGTGAAGTATCTGAAAAGGGTGAAGGATCTAGTGGCGAAGCTGGATAAGTTCGATATCCAAGCTATCCCTCGAGAAGAAAACTCTTGGGCGGATTTGCTCTCGAAATTTACGAGATCGATGGATGGACGGAAGGAGAGAGTAATAACTTGGTTGATGTCCAACACTTCAGCTATAGATTTGAACGTATCTCCGAGCTCGAGAATCATGGAGATAGATACTCAAGGGCCTTCCTGGATGGAACCTTTAAAAACTTATCTAAGAAAGGGTACCTTACTAGAGGAAGCAAACGAAGCACGACGAATTAAATATCGAGCTCCAATGTACGTTTTGATCGAGGACCAGCTTTATAAGAGGTCTAGTTCAGGAATTTTGTTGAAGTGTGTTTCGGAGAGTCAATTTGATCTTATCCTAAAGGAAATTCACGAAGGAGAGGCTGGAAGCCATTGCGGTGCAAGAGCATTAGCTTTGAAATGCTCAAGGACTGGATATTATTGGCCTACATTGATTTCGGACTCCGTCGACTACGTCAAGAGGTGCCATCATTGCCAAATTTATTCAAATCTGATTCATCAACCCGCTGAGCAGCTGCACTCTATTCTGATCTGCTGGCCATTCGATAAATGGGGGATCGATATCGTGGGACCTTTCCCAACCGCAAGATCGAGAAAAAACTATGTCCTGGTTGCTGTTGAATACTTCAGTAAATGGGTGGAGTGTATCGCGCTAACCAAGATTACTTAGTTTCAGGTTATAAATTTTCTCTGGAAATATATTGTTTGTAGGTTCGGGATATCGAGGGTCTTGATCTCCGACAACGGAACTCAATTTGCGGGAAAGCAGATTTTGGATTGGTGCGAAAAATTTGGAATCCAACAGAATTTCACCTCGATTGGGCATCCCCAAGCAAACGGGCAGACCGAGGTCGCCAACAGGGAAATTGTCCGATCACTTGAAAAACGTTTGGCCGTGGCAAAAGGCAAATGGTTAGACGAGCTTCCTGGAGTAATTTGGGCGAATAGAACCTCAGTAAAATCAGCTACTGGAGAGACTCCTTTCTCATTGGTGTACGGTTCAGAGGCTGTAATCCCGATCGAGACATTAGTACCATCGCCAAGGGTTGAATCTTATGATCCCGACCAGAACCAGTTATTGAGAGAGATGGACGTCGACCACGCAGATGGCAAACGTGACCGAGCATGCATAAAGATCCAGGCCACTAAATCCAGCATGGAAAGAGCTTATGACAAAAAAGTCAGAATAAGAACATTTAAAGTTGGGGATTTGGTCCTAAAAAAGGTGGAGGTATCAAAGCACGTCGGAAAGCTTCAACCGAACTGGGATGGACCTTATGTCGTGCAGGAGGTCGGGAAGAAGGGATCCTATAAAATTGCTCACCTTAACGGTGAAACTTTGCCAAGAACCTGGAATGCAGTTAACCTGAGGAAGTACTATGGGAGATAGTTGTAATCATTTTAATTTTTCTTGTAATTTCCCGTTTTTTACAACTATGTTTTTACTTCAAGTGTAAAGCACAATCAATGAAATCCTCTTTTAAGCTCAAATTGTATTCCGAGTACCATGATGAAGAAAGAGCAATATGTCTCGACTGAGGGTGAAAGCTGTTGCTATGAACTTCAGATCGGTAAAAGACGCTCGTGTACACACAAAAAAAAAAAAAAAAAAAAAGCAAAATGTCTCGACTGAGGGTGAAAGCTGTTGCTATGCCCCTCAGCTCGATAAAGACTTGCTCAAAAAAGCAAAATGTCTCGACTGAGGGTGAAAGCTGTTGCTATGCCCTTCAGCTCGATAAAGACTTGCTCAAAAAAGAAGCAAAATGTCTCGACTGAGGGTGAAAGCTGTTGCTACGCCCCTCAGCTCGATAAAGACTTGCTAAAAAAAGAAGCAAAATGTCTCGACTGAGGGTGAAAGCTGTTGCTATGCCCCTCAGCTCGATAAAGACTTGCTCAAAAAAGCAAAATGTCTCGACTGAGGGTGAAAGCTGTTGCTATGCCCCTCAGCTCGATAAAGACTTGCTCAAAAAAGAAGCAAAATGTCTCGACTGAGGGTGAAAGTTGTTGCTATGCCCCTCAGCTCGATAAAGACTTGCTCAAAAAAGAAGCAAAATGTCTCGACTGAGGGTGAAAGCTGTTGCTATGCACCTCAGCTCGATAAAGACTTGCTAAAAAAAGAAGCAAAATGTCTCGACTGAGGGTGAAAGCTGTTGCTATGCCCCTCAGCTCGATAAAGACTTGCTCAAAAAAGAAGCAAAATGTCTCGACTAAGGGTGAAAGCTGTTGCTATGCCCCTCAGCTCGATAAAGACTTGCTCAAAAACAGCAAAATGTCTCGACTGAGGGTGAAAGCTGTTGCTATGCCCTTCAACTCGATAAAGACTTGCTCAAAAAAGAAGCAAAATGTCTCGACTGAGGGTGAAAGCTGTTGCTATGCCCCTCAAATAATAAAGTTGTCAAATGATTTATTGTTAGACAAATAGAGTGCTGCTCGAGGAAAAATAATGAAGTAGCCTTGCTCGAGATATGGAAATCTTGAAAGCATTCATCTTCTTTGGAGATTCTTTCTCAAGTTGGTATTATTATTTCCTAAATCCAATTCTGATCGAAGTAAATTTCTCGGACTTAAACTATTATTCATTTGGACGCTTATCGGATAATCTATCCGAGATGATTTTGTCGATCGATAATATTCCAATTATGGGTTAAACTTCGCGTTCAGATTTCTAAAGTTTCATCGGATTATTAGTTCGTCATCGAGTTGGATGTTGCGAGCAAAATTAATAACAAAGACAATGGAAAAGAATGATAGATTGCAAGTATTCTATTTGAAACATAAAGGTCTTATTATTTAATTCCTAGCAGGATACAAGGGATCAATGAAGTACAAAAAGTACAGCTTTATTGATATTCATCGAACAGATTATAGTGTTATTGAGTATGTTTACAAATAAAAGTCCTAATACAACTATTGTGCCCTATTCTATGGTCTTCGAGCATTCTTCAGTGTTGTCGACCAGGAGCATAGGCGAGTATCCGATGAGTGCACCACAGTTTGTGTGACAAATCGGTTGTCCGGTAGACTTGTAAAGTGATCGAGTTGTCTATGTTTATCGTCTAATGATATCTGGTTTTGAAGTGAGGCAGTATGAATCGCAGACCACTTTTTCTACTTATCTCCATACAGTCCACAGCATTCTTGCTACCAGCCGAGCCCGATCACTTCCCCGAGTTGGCGTCTAAGGTTACAATTCCTCATTTTAAGATCCGTAATTGCAACCTAAGCCGGCCAGTCATCATTTTATGATCCGGAAGCTCGACCCAAAGTTACCATTCTTCAAGAAAATCTCAAAGAAATTGGTGCTCGAGGTCAAACTTCCTTTTAATTATCTGACCAGCTTTCCGCCCTCGGAGATACCCCTCGAGATCCGCAATGCTAACCCTGCCCAAAGTACCCGAGCAAGGGTCGGTTGCATATTGGTATTTCGAGGGGAGATCCCATTTTCAGGGATCGGAGACCCCCTGATAATCGAGGGGCCCCTTTTTTCCGATTCCACTCATACCAAAGAAATGTATATTTTGCTGGTAAGGTCGGAAGTATGTTCGAAGCCAAATCTCAAAGGCTTGAACAGAAAGGAGGAAGGATCCTAGCTTAGTCCTCGGATGAAACATTTTCACGGAGTAAAGTAAAAATTTTCAGCTGAGTAAAAGCCCCTTATATACCGAGAGGAAGTTCAAATCGACGGTCATTATTCAATGAAGCCAACGGCCCAGATTAAGGCATTTATCACGGGTGACCGTTCCGCTTCCCGAGGGTTAGATACTGTTTGGTCAGATTTCCCTTGGAACTTAGCTGAAAAAAGGGGAATACTATGACTTGGTCAAATGTGTGGTGTAGAAAAAATTTTCGTTTTCCCTACGGGCTCGGAATTTCGATCACTCACAGCTCAAGTATAATTCATTTCTACAATAAGAATACAACTTGAATGTAAAGAAGTTCAAAGTAAATAATCTTCCCGAACACACAACAACATCGCTTAAATAAAAATAAGGTTTATTATTCCAACGAAAACAACATTACAAAAAAGGGAAAAGATAAAAGTACAACATTTGATCGAGCAGAAAGGAGGAAAAAATTACAAACAAGACGAAATCTCTAGATAATTTTGTTCTCGGATAAGAGCTTGCGGAATTCAACACTGCGGGCCTCATACCCCGCGTCATAACCTTTCTTATAAGCCTCCTGCTCCCGCAGCTCGGCATTTTTCTTCTCCTGCTCGACAAGGGACTTCAGCCTGTCCAACTCTTTGCTCAACTCCTCCTGGACTTGGCTCTCTTTCTGCTTCACGGCTTTCTCCGTCTCAGAGGCCAGCTTCAGCTCGGCAGGTCTAGTTTCTTCAAGAGACTTCGCCAGCGCGACCTTCTTTTCCTCCAACTCGAGGACCGTCATAGCGCGCTGCTCGGCTTCTTGCTCGACCTGCAACCCTAGGTTGAATAGCTGCTGTCCTACCTACGAGAGATCAAAGTTGGACTGTTTTTTTTTTAAAAAAAAAAAAAAAAAAAAAAGAAGAAGAAGACTCACTTGGGTAAGCAGATTTGCACTCAATTGCACAATTTCCCGAGCGCTTTTCCCTCTCAACCGCTCCTGCTCGGCCAACTGAATACTGCTCATAGTAATCTCCCAACTGCTCGGGGCAACCCCTCCAGCCACTGCCTTACTTTTCACCTCCTCAAAAAAGGCACTAAGTGTGCGAGTAACGTCGGAGACAGAGCTGTTGACCTCGGGATTCTTACCCGACGGAGGAGACTTCTTCTGATCGACAGAAGGGTCATTTATTTTGACCTTTTTATTCGGAGGCTCGTTTACATCGCTCTTAGTAGCCTCCAGAGCCAAAATACTTCCACCTAATGCCTTATTTTCCCCAGCCATTTGGATTAAGGTTGAGGTCGGAATCAGATCATCTACACGCGGCCTTTTGTTCGAAGCAAGCTCGGAGCCACCAGATGTGACTTGCTTGCTAGGGCTAACAACCTGCATTTTTCCCTGCTTTTTCCCCTCGGAGCTGTTCTTCGACCTGGAGGGGGAGTCCGTAATTTTTATAACCGGCCCTTTCTCGGATCGAGTGGGCGCGGAGTTAGGCGAAGCGTTGGCCTCAGTTTTGCAAAGATCACCCTTAGGAGCCTCTGATCGTTTGGGCCCCGGATTCAAAGGAGGATCGACCTTATTTTTGCCACGGTCGGTCTTAGAAACTTTCGCTGCCTCAGTGGACTTAGAATCTCAAGCTTTGGACCTAGGAGCTTTTTCTTTCTTGGTTTTGAACATTTGAGTTGGGTTAAGTTTGGAATTCACTAACCCCTCCATGATCGGATTATTTACTAAAGAGAAAGGCTCGATTTATTTTTATCGATCTATGAGCTCCGACGTACAAAAGAATTATGATTTCAATTTACAAATCTTAAGTTCTCCCTTCTATTTATAAGAAAGAGAAACGTTGCCTATTGGGGACCCAACAGTCGCGAATTTCAAGTTTTTCCGTGCTATATTATGAAGATCGATCGTCCTAATATCTTACCTACTAAAGAAGTCTACTTTAACTTGTGTTGCATTGCTCGTTATCGACGTTATATTTCGAGCTCCTTACAGCTTACAAAGATTATTGTCTAGTTGAGTTGTATTATAAATTCTTACAAACTTTAAGCATCTGAACTTGGTAAATATCGCAAGCAAAGAAAGGAGATTTTATAGATGATCGAGATGATTACATTACATATGAAGGAACATCCTATAATCTATTACAAGAAATCTTTCTAAGGGTTTTGCTCCTCCTCGTTGCCCTCACTCTCGGAACCGTCCTCGACGTCGACCTTTGAGTCTCCAGAAGCTTCTCGATCGTCCCCGTCTTCAGAGGTATCTTGATCTTCCTCATCTCCAGAACTATCTTGGCTGTCTTCATCCTCAGAACTATCTGAACTCGAGCTGGACGTTTCCAATTCCAGCATGTCGGGGTTAGGCATTGGAACTCCGAACTCTCTCACAAAAGGAGCGAACTCGTATTTTTCCCAATCTGTGGAACTCGAGGATGAGACTCGATAGTTTTCTCCGTCCATGTGCTTCAAGTACTCATCTATGTTGTTGGGGATGACCTTCGCAGAGACCAGCTGTCGAACGCCTTTGTAAAAGGTAGTCTGAAGGATTTCGCTGACCCTTTTCCGAGCTATGGCATCTAGCGCGGGTGATTCCAGAAATTCTCTTATCGAGCTTAGGCGTGAGTCTTCCTTGCCTCGTTGATAAGACAACTCTGAATCAGCTTTGGTCTGCGCGAGCTCTTCTTCAAGTTTCTTGACCTTTTCCTCGAGCAAGCTCTTCTCAGCTACAACCTTCACCAAGCTATCCTCGACCGCCGAGGTGTACTTAGCTCTGGAGGCCTCCAATTCTTTCTGAACGGCGGTGAGCTGATCGCGAAGTTTGGACTCTTCGTAGAGAGAATTTCGGTAAGCTATATGGACTCGATCGGACTCATCTTTTAACATCGAGGTACGATTCAGCTCAGTGAGAAAGCAGTCCCCGATCTGAAAAGGAATAACAGAGAATAATTAATATTTGGTATAAAGATCTAAAGAGTTATAATCACCATAAAGGGTTTTTTACCGTATGATAGGCTCGAGAGAATCGACCTAATACTTCGAGGTCATTGTGAGCCAAAAGTTCCTCCTGATCCTCGGCGAATCTCCCCGCCATGAAGATCTTTATTGCTTTGTCGTGCTCGTTCTCACCATTTGGGTCGCGATCGCTACGAATAGATCCTCCCTCGGGATAACCCGCCGCTCGGTAACCTTCAAGTTGATTCTCAATAAAATCCACCATATCAGGCTTATCTCGACCCGGACGACGGGTGAGGGGTGTTCGGTGTCGACCCCACAATCATGTCCTTCTTTTCGCTTCAGGGGGCCTTCTCGATCTTTCCTGGCTCGACGATGAAAGATCTTTGTCCCTTTCAGCTTCTTCATAGTGAACATACTGTATCCTAGTCCAGATGAAGAAGAAGGACCAGCTTGGTTCAGAGGAGGTACCATTTGAATCGGCTCGGCATCCTCGGGCTCTCCTTCCGTTCCGATCTGGTCAGGATGAGATGAACCTCCCCAAGGAGGGACTGTAATTTGGTTGGATTGCGCAAGGTGAGGTTTAACTTGCCTCCTCGGTTGGCCAGGCGTCTTTTTCGAGGTGGAGGCCACTGTTCTACCGACTATGGAAGCTCGGTATTGCTCTACCATGGTACCTGAAGAAAGGAAAAAATGGTTAAGGGATGAAACTTTCTGAATAGCACACTACTATGATGGGAAATGAGTTTCTTTCTTACTTAACGATCGAGGATCGATAGCGTCCGCAAGTAAGTACGTCGCTTTGCTGAGCCCTGCTTTCCGAAGAACAGGCTCCAAAATAAGAAAAGCTGACTGATAGGGGTCGGAATGCATCTCGACGATGACGTCATCTCAGACGTTCTTCTTAAGTCGACCTATTAGTTCGCGTTTTTCGTACACCCAGTCTCGCCGACCTTTCCACGTATGTGGGACCATCTCCGAGCTCCCCTCGGAAGCTGGCTCCTCGGGCCCTTTGATGAAGAAGAACCGTTTCTTCCAATCAAGAGAGTTGCTGGAGACAATAGTGGATAAGACTGAATGGTTCGAACGTTGGGAGAAGTACACGAACCCAGCGTTGGAGGCCGAGGAATTGCTGACTTTAAAGAACTGCCAGAAATTCTGGAAGCTATCAAATTTGCCTTTAGCCTTCATCAAGACACTAAAGGCTATTAGGTATCCGATCGAGTTGGGAAGGATCTGCGCGGGAGCTAGGGAGAATACATCTAAAACCTGCTCGAGCAACGGTGCAAAAGGGATACGCAGCCCGTAAGCAAATTGCTTAGCGTAGAAGGCTTGACATCCTTCTGGTGGCTGATTGACCCGTTGAGAGGGGGTCGGGATAACCAGGGAATAACCCTCGGGAAAAAATTTCCCTATCTCAGCTTCGAGGGTTGCTCGACATTCTATCGGATCGTATGCACTAGCAATCTCATCGACCCGTTTTTCAGTCTTCTGAACCCGACCTTTAGCGGTGGACTTCTTCGGGATGGCAGCAAGGTCGAGGATTCTCACGGTGCAACCTCTTCCAACCGAGTATCTCATTATTTCATGCTCTCCTAGCGCCTCAGTCGAGCCCTCTTCACTATCGGAATCAGCGTTTTCTTCACCTTCTCCTTCATCCTCGGCGTTGGGCTCGACGTCTTGTTCTCCATCCCCATCACGCTCAGGGTTCTGTTGACCGGACGTTCCCTCGCCGGCATCCGACCCCAAGACACGTTCAACTTGGTCGACGATTTTATTCGCCTCGTCAGAAGAATTTTTCGTAGCTTTGTAAGTGTTAATGAGTTCGTCCATTGACCCTAGGTCGGAATCTGTTCTCGGAGGAATATTTGATGGAATCTCTGGGTTTTCGGAGGTAGACATGTTAGAAAGTGTTTATTGAAATGGTCGACAAGAAATAATACTCTTTATCGATGTGAATGCTCCGATCTGCAATAAATTGAGAAGATGTACTCGTCTTTTCAGGTCAATGCATATATATAAAGGTTAAAAGGGTAAATTGCAAATTAAACCCCGAGTAACCGCGACGGTTAAGCTTCTACTCAGTAAATTGAGGGTTATCTTTCCATAAATAGCATTTACGGTCCTCTAAGTTTTAAAAGTGGAATTTCAGCTCGGTAAATTAAGATTAACTACATCGTCTTCCGAAGATGTGCACTCTTTTTCCCTTCGCTCGGTTTTTGTCCCACTGGGTTTTTCCGAGTAAGGTTTTTAACGAGGCATATCCGACTCAAGACTGTTCGAGACTTGATCTCTCTGATTTATATCTTCGATTCTCAGATTTTGTAAACGTCATCGAGGTAGAGTAATCCGATCGAGAACTCCGCCCTTTTATGGTTCGAAGCATCTCACTTTTCCAAGGCCCATCCAGAAAAAATATGCGCTCTTTTTCCCTAGCTCGGATTTTGTCCCACTGGGTTTTTCCGAGTAAGGTTTTTAATGAGGCATATCAAATCTTGTGCTACGATGCTGTGTTTACTTCTCCGAGCTTCAGCTTCACTTACGCTCGAGAAGTGGGGGAGTATTGATGAGGGATATTTCGCATACGCCATTTTAGGAAATACCTCTGCTCGAGATCGACCTCGATCCCGACCAGGATGGTATTCTCCGACCTGAAGAACCTAGTTTCCGATTGAGCCAGATTGATAGCACAAGATCCAATAATCCGATCTTCTTTCCGACCTGCTCGTTTCCTTTGAATTACTATGGGGCCGACCCCCAGTCCTGGACAGCTGGCGAGACGTATTCCCATGCGGAGGGTCTACCTAGCTCATTACTGTTCCTATATATACACAGCATATTTATGACATCAGGGACGACACTATTCCCAAGATACAAACCAGCTCAGACGTAGAGCTCGGAATAGGCCTTAGCTTGCTTTTCTTTGTATTTATCTAGCTAGTGGTACAGCATCCTGTAACGCTCGAATAGACCTGCTTTGTACACTCGACTTATTTCATTGTTTTGCTCGACTTTCCTCAATTTTCCCGAACGAAATAGAGCATAATCAGTGACGTTGGTTATTTCTTTATTTTATTGATATTACCGTACCCGCGAAATTCGGTAAAATCACTTTTAAAATTTCTCCAACTTTTCGTCTCAGCAGAGTAAGCTGATCGAAACTTGTGAGACTACTTTGCTGATTCTGCACTTAGCTTAAACAACAGAGTTGACCACTCATCAGATTTACTTATCTATTTCAATTTAAATCAGAGTTTGAAACTTGTATGCAGCGGATTTGTCAAGTGTTTTTCGAACAAGTTATTTTCCAACGTAAAGATTTTTATCCCCAGTTTTAAAACTTGATTTTTTAAATCTTTTAGTCTGTTCAAAGTGTTTGTATGCTTTTGGAAATATGCAAGTAAAAATGCAAGGAATCAAACACAAATAATTTTTATAGTGGTTATATAGACAAGAATGTCTTTTAGTCCACTTTTCTAAATCAAGAAGATTTAGGTTACACTATAAACACTTAGTAGATAGTACACTCTTCTTGCGCTTTTACAACAAATGATAAAGCCACAAGTTCACTATAGGAAATCACAAAGAAAACCTATACTCTGAAGTATTTTCACTCACTAAGATGGAAAACTACTTCTCACAACTCTCTGTTTTACAGATATCACTAAGATTTTGGATGTGTGCTTGTTTTCTCGACTCAGCTTGTCAACAGATGACTTCGTTGTTTGTGTTATGTTCTTGAGTTTGAGACTTGAAGATTTGATCATGAATTCTCTCAGTTGTAATTGAGTTGCTTCTTCATGTCTAACTCTTGAATCGCAAACTATTTATACTTGAGGATTTGAATTCTGCCCGTTGAGAAGAGACAAATATCAGATTTTCCTCGAGTACTGGTCCTTGTCTCTGAATGGCTTCTGCAACTGTTCACTGTACAGTTTTGATGTACTTTCCGTCATGTCGCATTAAATGCACCTTGCTGATACGAGGTTTTTCTTCAATCATTTGTCATTAATACCCTCTTCTTACAGCATTTATTACGCCAAGTGCATTTATTACCGTTGTAATAACTTCCTGATCACTTCCACTCAGCTGATTGAAATCACCCTGCTGATGAACACTCTGCTGATTCAAATCGAACTAATCTGATTTGACTCTGCTGAAATCCACCAGTTTGATTCCGTACTCAGCATCAGATCAGTAGTCTTCTGGACCGAAATTCAACCCTTCTGATATTACTTGTCTTTTTGATTGAATTTGTTAGAGCTGATGACTTTTGAAAATCATCAAAACCTCCATTCACTTCTTCATCTTCATCCAACAACTTCCCCCTTTTTTATGATGACAAACCTTCAGCTAAGTACCTGTAACTAACTAAAGCTAAGTCTTCACACAAATTTCTGAGATAGAAATTAAGTAAAATAAACTTTTGTAATCTTTCATTAAATAGTTGAACCATTACAAGTACATCAGATTACAAGACGAATGATAAAGTTACATAAAGATAGAAAATTACAAAAGATTACAAAGAATTAAAAGTGGGGTCCTCTTAGTTTTCAACTTCAAATTCTTCATCCACTTTTTCTTCGTCATCTTCTTCTTCATCACTATCTTCACTAGAGAAACTTAACACTAAAGATTTGACTTTTTCCTTCATTTTATCTTTCTTTTTAGCAGCCTCAATCTTAGCTCTTAATTCCTCTAGTTTCTTTATTTTTCTGTAAGGATCAAAATGTTCTTCAGTAGAGTCCTTGGAAGCAGCAATATGTTTATCATCCTTTGCCACATCCTTGGGTTCTTCTTCATTTACTTCAACCTTTTCAGTATCAGCATAATCAGCAGCAGTCTCTTCAGGTGCATCAGTAGCTTCTGTTTCTTTAGTAGGCTTGTCAGCAGCCTCTTCAGGAACTTGGGCTTCTTCAACAACCTTTGCTTCCTCCTCTTTATCAGATAACTCTTCCCCCTTTTTGTCATCATCAGCAGGGTTGAGTACCTCAATTTGGACAGGTGTAACGTTTACTGCATCACATAGCTTTCTGATATTCTGATCCATAGCAGTTAAGAGATTTCCCTGTTGTATGTGGCCCGCAGTATGATTATGAAAGGTCTGATGAAAGGCTTCAACTTCTGTACCTACTTGAATCTGTAATTGAAGTACCAAATCAGCACTGGAACAAAAAGATTGTACTAGTCGCTTCTTCAGTTGCTTCCATAGCATTTGCAACAACCAGGTTAATCTCTTCCAGCCTTCTTCATTTTGTTGAACACTATTGCTGAACATCTGAATGTCTGACTTCATACTTTGAACTTCATATTTCAGTGTAGTCAGCTCATCCTTCAGCAATACAGTTGGGTCTTGTTGGGTTATTGGTAACGTCAGAACGTTAAAAGCAGCGAAATTTTAAAAATTTTAAAACAACCCAAGCAGAATCTTTATTCATCTAGTCATACGAAAAGGATTTTTGCACAAATTAAAACATCCATAGGTTGTTTATCGATTTTTACCTCACCACAGGAACGGTGGTGGTTTTTTTCCGGTCTTCTTTCAGATCTGATGGATTTGGTTAGAGAGAAGCACCCCGAGTGTTGTGCCTCTAGCGGTATCCACACCAACTGGATTGAAGCAACTCCTTTGAACCCACAGGCTCAGAACTAAGATCCAAAGGTTATCAAGCAAGGAAGAAAGAAGAGGAAAAACGCATGAACCCTGTGCAATTTCACAGGGTTCGGACGAACCTCAAAAGAAGAGAGGTAGCGGCGGCTGATTTTCTTTTGGAGAAGGGGGCGGCTCATCATGTGTGTTAGGGCTTAGGTTTTTTGAGGTCTTGAGTTCCTTATATAGATAAGGAGTCTTGACCTAGATGTGTTCTAATCCTACTAGGAAACTTAAAGCCCATTAACTTATGGCATTTATTTGTTTCCTAATGGACCTTGACCATCTTTTAATTAATTAAACTCTTTTAATTAATTCAGCCCATTTAATTAATTAATCCAATTAATTAATTAATCCTTCTCCATTAATTAATTACACTACTTCTAATTAATATTTTTCTCCTTTAAGAATTAACACTTTAATTCTCCAATTTTGATTTAACTCTTTAAATCAAACTTTCCTTAGATGATTTGTTGCAGTCCAATTGTATTGTGTGTGACCCTCTAGGTTCACCATCAATTGGCCACGGGCCCACGACTTTCGTGATTTAATTTGCGAGCTTATAATTGCTCCGATTAATTGAACACCTTGATATAACCACTCAAGAATTAATCTCCCAATTAATTCATGAGTACCCACACCTCATGGTCGATGTCTAGCCACAAGCCCATGTGGCCCAACTTCAGGTGAATTGATCTCAGTGAACCTCACCTCTTATAAGTACCATGTACATACAGTCCTTCGATCGACTTAATTTCCCGATCGAGACCTAGGGTGTGTGAATTGATCGGCACCTCTAATTATCTCGATAACTATACTTTCTAATTCTGGATAATGATGCCAGTGTGACTGCTAAATTTGGAAACCCCTTTCCAAATCCGTAACCAACTACGGCCATAGGTTTCTCGGAATCTATTATCTAAGAACGTATAGGAAATTCTCTCAACACACTACGTTGAGTCGGTAGATCCCATATTAGTGCTAACTATTCGCGTACACGATCCTACGTACCTAAAGTAGTCGCACAACGATCAGGCTAAGTGATCGGCTCCTAAATCAAAGTTCGTACTCACGTGCACGGAATTCGCCCTAGCACCTCAAGTCTAAGGACTAAATCGTACACTATTATAAGTCTTGAGAAACATCCCATCACCGATGTGCGTCATGCGCTTCCACAATGGGTTTCTCTGTTCGGCTCGTTTGATGCGTTCGATCCCCTATCGAACCACCTACTCATATGTACTGGCATCAAATGCCTTGGTCATGAAACGCTACAAATTCACTCCAAGTGAATGATGCATACTTGTACAAGTCTTTGCGATTCCTTCGTTACCCCGTACTCGTTCGGAATCTGTGACTTGGAACATGTTTTAAGATCACGACTTTATGATGGGTTGAGCATTTTACTTGCTTATATAATGATCTATGGCTTCCTGTTGTTCCTCCACTCTCAAACCCAATTCCAAAAAAAAATCAATTCAAGATTGTGTTAGTTTGATTCATACGAGTATTAATTGTGGTTCTTGTGGTTCATTGACTGATAGTTCCGAACATCCCCTTCCAACAAAGAAACATATTCAGGTTTATTCAATATATTATTGTGCTTTATTACTCTTCTTTGATTAGTTTATTACGGTTTTATATGTATTCAAATAATTGTATGTGTTTGATATTTTTCTTTTTTTTATTGAACTATTGTTTGATTTTTTTTAATAATCTTCGTCTGTAAAATTTTAAAACCCATACATTCATTAATTAAAGGCTAACGATATTGCCAGAGCCAAGGTTATCAAACCGTGAATCGTATCGCATATCGTTTTCCATTCGTATCGGATCGTATCGAGATACATATCGTGTATCGTAAGATACATGATTAATTGTTATAAATAATATAAAATATATTCCCCACATTATAATTTTTTTTGTTACAAGACATAAAAATTAACATTTTAAAGCCAAACAAATGACTCAAAATAAACCAAGTTCCAAGTTCAAATTTTCATATTCTATTCAGAGAATGGATTTATGGTCCTAAAGCGTGCATACTGCAGAGTGCATAATTCATGGATAATTTTTTGGGTTTTTGACAATTACTATTCTCATGTTATTTTATTAATATAAAAAGGAAGGAATTGCACTTTTCATACAAAACCTTTACCTACTTTATACATTTCATACCACACCTTTCAGAATGACACATTTCATACCAAAATCAATCAACCTTTTTCAATTTTCATACCACCGTTAAATTTTGGATGGAATCGAACACGTGCGCCGCACGTGTCCGTTAAGTCACAATTTTGAATTCTTAGGGGGGGATATTTGCAATTGGTTAGGGGGGATTTTTGCAATTATTTTCCACCATCTCCACCACCTCCACGTAATTTTCAATTTCCCGGTGACTTCGGCCACCATTAAACCTCTCCTTGGTGGCTACAGCTTCGTCTTGACCTCCTCTACAAAGATCATACACTATTTCGTTGTTTCATATCGATCCCGTCGCTTGTATTTAAAATCTTCGAATTTTAGTATTTTCGGTTTTTGCTCTGCCGCCGGCGGAGGAGGTCGACCCACCGTCTAATACTTAGTTCCGTTCATTCCCCTTGGTGTAACGGTTCTTTTGCCACCAACCTCATCCATTTTCATCAAGTATTGAAGAAATCCCCAATTTTTAAAATTTAGGTTACTATTCATCATCTTCTACGTTAAGATATCTGGTAATTTTTTTTTCCTCTTTTTTTTTTTTTTTTTTCTGAGAGTTAACGGACACGTGCGGCGCACGTGTCCGATTCCATCCAAAATTTAACGGTGGTATGAAAATTGAAAAAGGTTGATTGATTTTGGTATGAAATGTGTCATTCTAAAAGGTGTGGTATGAAATGTATAAAGTAGGTAAAGGTTTGGTATGAAAAGTGCAATTCCCTCATATAAAAAGTTATATAACTAGCAAAATCTTCACGGTCTTTTTCAATTTTTTTTTTTCAGGCATACAGTATCCATCCATATATACAGAGATTAAATAAATAACAAAGATATATTTAGAGGGGTGTTTTAAGTTTTAACTAAATAACTCAAAAGACTTTTTCCAATTAAGGAAGTACACTGATTTCTTATTACAATTAATCTTGAATAATATCATGATTTCGCAATTAACATTTACGAAATAATAATACTAAATCACAAAAGATTAGTTTCTAAACTCCCACCAAACATATACTACATGATTTGGACGTGAGTGGATAGCACACCGTTTAATTACTTTTTTAATAGTATTATAGTAATAGTTAGGGAACCTTCCAATTTTAATAAAAGTGTCTATTTCTCATATTTCAGGGGTGCAAAGTGCAAAAAAACCCATTAAAAATTGGTTATTATTACATACAATAGAATAACAACTAAAAAATTATGTACGCTTCATGGAAATTAACATTCTCTTTTATCTAAGTAATTTAATTTTTTTTCTATATATATATTGTACCTTAGTACTTTAGGTGTAGAGCTTTGCAAACTTTAGTGAATTGTAAATTGGTGCAGTAGTATTTCGACTTAATATAATTCTTTTTATGAGAATATTGAAAAAATAATAAATAGGTTGTTGCAAATTGGTCATCTAAGTTTATAAATTATCTCAGATGGATAATATAGGGGATGCATCTCAATACAAACCAGTGTCTAAACGTAATAGAGGAGATATAGCGGATTGGCCACTAGAAAATCAAGAACTTTTTATAGATATTATGCACGATAAATGGATGGAAGGTAAATTAATTGGTCTGAATTTTTCCACTGCTGTTTGGAAAGAAATTTGGGGTTTGATGAAAACAGATGCATCTATACCCTCGGCTCGTCAGTATTCATTAGATGAACTTAAGGGCAAATGTAAACGTATTAAACAACAATGGAGGCGATACTATGATATAATGAATAAACAGACCGGTTGGGGATGGGATGAGGCAAATCGAACTTTCTTTCCTCCGGAAGAAGGTTGGGAAGTGCACATCCAGGTAAATCTTGTGAATTTACCTGTACAATGTGTATCTATATTTATTAATTTTATTCAAATGTGAACTAACATTATACATAACATTCATATTTTACAGGCACATCCGGAGGATGCCTCATTTTGCAGGAAGCCATTTCCTCGTTACCACTTATGCACTGATATGTGGGCTGATAGAACCGCAAGGGGTGAGAATGCTTTCTCATCAGCATCGCAGATACTCATCGAATCCGACGATGAAAACATTCCTGATGTAGGTGGTGCTAGCGCCGGTGGTCCGTCTGTTGGTGGCCCACCTGTCGGTGGCCCATCTTCTCGTCCTACCCCATCTTGGATGTCGACGGATTCAGGTACCTCAAAAAAAAGCAAGAGCAATTTAAATATGGATCGGGGCGTGGAT
>JAYDYQ010002492.1:0-64418 GCA_034814905.1 Penstemon davidsonii
CCATTGCTGGATCTAGATCTGATTCTAGATCTGTTCTTCCTCCATTGACAACCTTCTATCTCTAGTTCGTAGCCTGTGAATAGAAGGTGTTGCTACAATCCAATTGGTGTGGATACACTCTGGAGGTGAGACAATTGGATCACTTGTTGTGAATCAGCAATAGCCGGAGATTGCCGCCACCTTCCTGCAGTGAGGTAAATCGCATATCTCCTACTTTATTCTAATGTAGAATTGTTTGATTCAACCCTTTCGCATATATAAGGTGGAATATATATCTTGGGTCTGCTGGGGTGCCTCGGAAAAATTTTAAATTCCGCACTCTCGTTGTTTTGACAACCGGGGCATACCCAACAGTGGTATCAGAGCCAGGTTCCATTACTATTAGCATTAAATGCACCTAGCTGATCCGAGGTTTCTCTTCAATCATTGGACTTTAATACCCTTCTCTTACAACATTTTTTATACCGAGTGCATTTATTACCGTTGGAATGACTTTCTGATCTCTTCAACTCTGTTGATCGAATGTAATCTTCGGATGAACACTCTGTTGATTCAAACCGAACTCATCTGATTTGACTCTCCTGAAATCCACCCGTCTAATTCCGAACTCAGCATCAGATCAGTAGTCTTCGGGACCAAAATTCAACCCTTCTGATTATACTTGTCTTCTCAGATTGAATTTCCCAGAGGTTGCTAAGCTTCCATTACTTAGCTGATGACTTTTGGAAATCATCAAAACCTCCCTTCACTTCTTCTTCTTCATCCAACATTACAGAATAGTCCTATTACAAGCTAAAAAGTATAGCATCTGCAACAACCCTTGCTCCGTTTCCAAAACGCAGGATCATATCCTCGGGCTTAAGTGTTCTTACTGATGAGGGCTATTTTACACACATAGTCAAGTAGAGCTTTTCGAGGAGGGTCAAGATCGAACCGACCTGTGTAGACCGAAAGATCGGCTCGACCTACCCAAACGTATCTGATCGACCTAATGTCCGATCCGGAAGGCTTATTGGGCCATGTGGTACTCCTAGGCTATGCAGGATTCCTAGGCTTAATAGGACTCCTAGTTCAGTTAGGATATGATGAATATTATAAATAGCGAATCTTACATTATATTAGGGATCCATAATTTAACCTACGAAATATACTACTATTGTTCGCCTCTCATATTCTTGTTTTCTACACGATTAGATTACTTTGCTTATTCTTGAATTGCACCATCCTGAGTACTTTAACCAAACCCCTAATACATAATTGGTATTATCTTAAACTATATTACTGAGATTAAACCTAAGACGAAATTCGGTTAAATCAGTTGGCGCCCACCGAGGGGCAAGGTTAATTACTCGATCGAATATGGTCAATCCAAGAAAAGATACACGAACTACTGGGAGAACCTTCTTCCCATCATGCAGGAGTTGATCCCGAGCTGTAATCTCCGAACAGAGAAGTCAAGGGCTTAATTTAGCCCAAAGGGAAAAACTAGTATTTTTACAAAAAAGCTCAATTGAGCATTCTGGAATCAATTTCATAGAGAAGTAATATCTGGGAGCTCCAATTCGTAGTATAATTGATTTCACGAAAGTTTTTGCTTCATCGTGACATTTGAAGTTAGCGATCCCAATTTGCAACCGTGTGATTTCTGCGGCAATTGTTGAAATTAGAATCGTCTCCCTGCTTGAAGTTGCTTAGAATCAACTGGTGTGGATTCAATATCACGTTTCTTCCATCAATTTGAGGTTTCCAGATTTCGGGCCTTAGAACATCTTCGGGCCTATTGGAATTTCGCGATTGGTGGCTCTTCTGGGCACGGTTTTGGATTGTTTACATTCGTGTTTTATTCAATTTCATCCACCAGCTGCTTATTAACCTATTCCGAGATTCGGGCCTAATCTCCTAGATTTGGGCCTTTGATTTCTGTAAATTTCCATGCGGTATTCTGCTCGTTTCTTGCTGAAATCAGTAGGAGCCCCTGGTCGTTATTATCTACGTCTAATCAATGGTAAGCAAGCTTAATTTCTGTTTTCATCTGGAGTTTGTTGGAATCCAGCAATCGGGCCTCACAGTTGATTACAAGGTTGGAGTATTTGGGAGATATAGAAGTAGTCTTGTACGTAATCACACAAGTTCAACCGTTTAATTGATTATTATACTATTTTCCAGTTGAAACAATTACTTGAATTGAGCTGCTTACTTGAATAAATGTAATTTTACAAGACAGTGAAGGATCGAGAGCTAAAGAGTAAAACCTTTTGGTATAACTCTACACTCGGAAAAATAGTTGAAGAGTAAAATCTGTTGATATAACTCTGGGATTGAAATTAGACAAGAACTTTTGTTCGTCCTGAGGATTGAAAATATTGAGTAAAACCATTAATTTGGTATAAACTCTTGGTCGAAAATAATGAGTAAAACCATTAATTTGGTATAAACTCTTAAATCGAAAGTAAAGAGTAAAACCATTAATTTGGTATAAACTCTTGATCGAAAGTAAAGAGTAGAACCATTAATTTGGTATAAACTCTTAAATCGAAAGTAAAGAGTAAAACCATTAATTTGGTATAAACTCTTGGTCGAAAATAAGGAGTAAAACCATTAATTTGGTATAAACTCTTGGTCGAAAATAAAGAGTAAAACCATTAATTTGGTATAAACTCTTGATCGAAAATAAAGAGTAAAACCATTAATTTGGTATAAACTCTTGATCGAAAGTAAAGAGTAAAACCATTAATTTGGTATAAACTCTTGATCGAAAATAAAGAGTAAAACCATTGATTTGGTATAAACTCTTGGTCGAAAATAATGAGTAAAACCATTAATTTGGTATAAACTCTTAAATCGAAAGTAAAGAGTAAAACCATTAATTTGGTATAAACTCTTGATCGAAAGTAAAGAGTAGAACCATTAATTTGGTATAAACTCTTAAATCGAAAGTAAAGAGTAAAACCATTAATTTGGTATAAACTCTTAGTCGAAAATAAGGAGTAAAACCATTAATTTGGTATAAACTCTTGGTCGAAAATAAAGAGTAAAACCATTAATTTGGTATAAACTCTTGATCGAAAATAAAGAGTAAAACCATTAATTTGGTATAAACTCTTGGTCGAAAATAATGAGTAAAACCATTAATTTGGTATAAACTCTTGATCGAAAGTAATGAGTAAAACCATTAATTTGGTATAAACTCTTAAATCGAAAGTAAAGAGTAAAACCATTAATTTGGTATAAACTCTTGGTCGAAAGTATAGAGTAAAACCATTAATTTGGTATAAACTCTTGATCGAAAATAAAGAGTAAAACCATTAATTTGGTATAAACTCTTGATCTAAAATAAAGAGTAAAACCATTAATTTGGTATAAACTCTTGGTCGAAAATAAGGAGTAAAACCATTAATTTGGTATAAACTCTTGGTCGAAAATAATGAGTAAAACCATTAATTTGGTATAAACTCTTGATCGAAAATAAAGAGTAAAACCATTAATTTGGTATAAACTCTTGGTCGAAAATAATGAGTAAAACCATTAATTTGGTATAAACTCTTAAATCGAAAGTAAAGAGTAAAACCATTAATTTTGTATAAACTCTTGATCGAAAATAAAGAGTAAAACCATTAATTTGGTATAAACTCTTGATCGAAAATAAAGAGTAAAACCATTAATTTGGTATAAACTCTTGGTCGAAAATAATGAGTAAAACCATTAATTTGGTATAAACTCTTGATTGAAAATAAAGAGAAACCATTAATTTGGTATAAACTCTTGATCGAAAATGTTGAGTAAAACCATTCATTTGGTATAAACTCCTTGATCGAAAATTTCGAGTAAAACCATTAATTTGGTATAAATTCCTTGATCGAAAATTTCGAGTAAAACCAATAATTTGGTATAAACTCTTGGACGAAAATACTGAGTAAAACCATTAATTTGGTATAAACTCTTGATCGAAAGTATTGAGTAAAACCATTAATTTGGTATAAACTCTTGATCGAAAAATAAGGAGTAAGACCATTAATTTGGTATAAATTCTTGATCGAAAAATAAGGAGTAAAACCATTAATTTGGTATAAACTCTTTGATCGAAATATTGTGCATAAACCGTCGATCAGTAAAACTCGATCCATGATCTACGATCCATAAAGGAATAGAACCTTTAAGTTGGTAAAAATTCCAATCTTTTGAGCATAAGCCGTCGATCGGTAAAGCTCGATAGAGGATCTATGATCTACGATCTCTAAAGGGATAAAACCATTAAGTTGGTAAAAATTCCGATTTTATGAGCATAAATTGTCGATCGGTAAAGCTTGATCTACGATCTCCGATCAACGATCAACGATCTCCAAAGGGTTAAAACCAATAATTGTTATACAATCCATTTTATTAATTTGAGTAAAACCGTTAGTTCGGTATACACTCAGCGATCTACAAGGACTACAAAACTAAAAGCTTAGACCATTAAATTGGTATGGATTCTAAGATAAACAAGATAATTTGTAACCGATCGACAACAGTCAATCGACCTTCGATACTACGAACTGATGAAACGGATGCTTTGGACGAGTAAAGCTTTTAATTGAATAGTCATCTACCTAGCCCATTCAAAGAAAATGAAGACAAAGGAGATTTCAGGAGCAAACACTTTATTAAGAATGAGAAAGCGTGTGCTCAATCTCTAAATATCGATTGGGATTCATAAATCCTATACAGATCTACGCTATTACAACTATAAGGCTAACTAGTCTAGGAGATCTTCTAAAAATTGATCGAAATTTGATCTGCCAAGCCTCTATTCTGCGCTTCCAATTTTCTGTTCGATCTCGGCATCATTCGAGACGACAAGATCTTGTTTCGTTTATGAGGTCGACATTTTGGCTAAGAAAGGTCGAAGAATTACTCTGTTCGCAGAAATATCGACTTATGGAATTTTTAACTACTCCGATCTCGCTGCTGTTTATATGGGTAAATGGTAATGACGATTTAGCCATTGGCTTGTAGGCGACGATTCATTTTCCCGCATCGTGAAATTGCAACTCCAGCCCTTGAAGAGTTTATGGAATGTTAAGAGCTACTAGCATATATAATATTTACTTCAACAATCAGTATATCTCAACGGATATATACTCTTTTTTCCCTTGGTCGGTTTTTATCCCAATGGGTTTTTTCAAGCAAGGTTTTTAACGAGGCATATTTCGTGAACAAAGAAATGACCAAAGTAACGACTATTTTTACTTCTACGAGCTCCAGCTACGATTACGCTCGAGAAGTGAGGGAGTACTGATGAGGGCTATTTTACACACATAGTCAAGTAGAGCTTTTCGAGGAGGGTCACGATCGAACCGACCTGTGTAGACCGAAAGATCGGCTCGACCTACCCAAACGTATCTGATCGACCTAATGTCCGATCCGGAAGGCTTATTGGGCCATGTGGTACTCCTAGGCTATGCAGGATTCCTAGGCTTAATAGGACTCCTAGTTCAGTTAGGATATGATGAATATTATAAATAGCGAATCTTACATTGTATTAGGGATCCAGAATTTAACCTACGAAATATACTACTATTGTTCGCCTCTCATATTCTTGTTTTCTACACGATTAGATTACTTTGCTTATTCTTGAATTGCACCATCCTGAGTACTTTAACCAAACCCCTAATACACAATTGGTATTATCTTAAACTATATTACCGAGATTAAACCTAAGACGAAATTCGGTTAAATCACTTACTACTCCCATCACCTGCAGATCATTTCAGATATGAGAAACAGTTGCGGTGTCTAACACCCATGATGCACAGTTAACTTCAATAAAGAATATACCTTTGGCTACCGTCTTAAGGTAGTCTGGGCAGTTCCTTTTCAAATGCCCTGCTTTCATGAAGGGGAAATATTCGTCTTCGGGGCTCTTGCGTTTTTTCTCGACAGCCTTAGTGATTGCTTTGGAAGAGAACACCTTCTTCTTCTTCTTTCCTCTCTTAAGCTTTGCAGCCTTCGATTGGTAAGCGATCATGTCAGGTTTATCCTTCTTAAGGATTAATTCTGCCGTAACCAACAGATTGGTCAATTCGTGGAGAGCGAGATTTCTCTCTTTCATGTTGAAGTTCAACACGAACTGGTCAAACGAGCGAGGCAGAGTACGGAAAAGAAGGTCAGTACTAAGATCAGCGTGAAGATCAGAACATTAGGTTTAAGGAGTCTCTAAAGACTCCTATTTATAAGCCCCTTAGATTCCTTGATGTGCAAGACTTTTTATCGGCTCTATAATTAAAGTGGCCCAAGTCTTGCACTTTAATTTAATTAACTCTATAATTAAATTGGCGCAATTAATCTAATTAATTTCTCTTTTAAATATTAATTAACACTTTAATTAATTAGACCATTTAATTAATTATTCTTCACATTGAACTAACACTTTAATTCAATTATTGATTTAACTTCCTTAAATCATTTATTTCCTTTTTGACTGACACTGTCCTACTGTATTGTGTGTGACCCTCTAGGTTCACTATCAATTGGCAGCAGGCCCACGAACCTTTCGTGATTTAACATAAGGTTTAAGAAGTCTCTAAAGACTCCTATTTATAAGCCCCTTAGATTCCTAGACGTTCAAGACTTCTTATGGGCTCTATAATTAATGTGGCCCAAGTCTTGCACTTTAATTTAATTAACTCTTTATTAAATTGGCGCAATTAATCTAATTAATTTATCTCTTAAATATTAATGACCATTTAATTAATTATTCTTCCAATTGAACTAACACTTTAATTAAATTATTGATTTAACTTCCTTAAATCATTTATTTCCTTTTTGACTGACACTGTCCAACTGTATTGTATCAATTGGCAGCAGGCCTACGAACCCTTCGTGATTTAATTATGAGCAATTAATTGCTCCGATCAATTAAACACTTTTAATTGACCACTCCTGAATTAATCTCCAATTAATTAAAGAGTACCTACACCTCATGGTCGATGTCTAGCCACAAGCCCATGCGACCCAACTTCAGGTGAATTGATCTTGTGAACCTCACCTCTTACAACTGCCATGTACATACGATCTTTCAATCGACTTAATTTCCCTATCGAGACCTAGAGTATGTGAATTGATCGGCACCTCTAATTACTTCGATTCTGTACTTTGTAAATCTGGATAATAATTCCAGTGTGACTGCTAAATTTGGAAACCCCTTTTCCCAATCCGTCACTGACCTTGGCCATGGGTTTCTCGGAATATATTATCTAAGAACGTATAGGAAATTCTCTCCTCCATTATTGATGATAACCACCCACGTACATGACTATACGCACCCATAGTAGGCACACAATGATCAGGCTACGTGATCGACACCTAGGTCAAAGTACTCACACCCGTACACTGAATTCGCCCTAGCATCTCAAATCTAATGACTAAACCATACACTATCATAAGTCTTGAGATACATCCTCACCGATATGCGACATGCAATTCCACAATGGGTTTCTCTGTTCGGGTTGTTCTATGCGTTCGATCCCCTATCGAACCACCTACTCATATGCACTGACATCAAATGTCTTGTTCATTAAACGCTACAAATTCACTCCATGTTAATCATGCATACTCGTACAAGTCTTAGCGATTCCTTCGATACCCCGTCTCGTTCAGAATCTATGACTTGGAACGTGTTTTAAGATCACGACCTTAGATATTGTTTCATGATTGCACTAAAACTGAAGTAAATCGTCCCATAGTCGAATGTCATCTTAGGATTTAAACCAATTGCTTAAATGTGTTTGCGAGAGATGAAGTTGGCCATTGTTCATTCTATACAATATAAATAAACGTGCGTATTAATCATTAACTCAAAAGATTGTTTATTACAGACTAGTCCTATTACAAGCTAAAAAGTATAGCATCTACAGCAACCCTTGCTCCGTTTCCAAAACGCAGGATCATATCCCCGGGCTTAAGTGTTCTTACTACTCCCATCACCTGCAGATCATTGTAGATATGAGAAACAGTTGCGGTGTCTAACACCAATGATGCACAAATAATGGAGATATTAACTTCAATAAAGAATATACCTTAGGCTACAGTCTTAAGGTAGTCTGGGCAGTTCCTTTTCCAATGCCCTACTTTC
Source organism: Penstemon davidsonii (assembly GCA_034814905.1). Classification (NCBI taxonomy): domain Eukaryota; kingdom Viridiplantae; phylum Streptophyta; class Magnoliopsida; order Lamiales; family Plantaginaceae; genus Penstemon; species Penstemon davidsonii. Next base: position 8,114 of record JAYDYQ010002492.1, read on the forward strand.
TCGCAGTGGAAACATTCGTCTTCTGGGCTCTTGCTCATTTCCTCGACAAACTTAGTGAACGCTTTGGAAGAGAACACCTTCTTCTTCTTCTTACCTCTCTTAGACTTTGCAGCCTTCGACTGGTAAGAGATCATGACAGGTTTCTCCTTCTTAAGGGTTTATTCTGCCGTAACCAACAGATTGATCAATTCGTGGAGAGCGAGATTTCTCGCTTTCATGTTGAAGTTCAACACGAACTGGTCAAACGAGCGAGGCAGAGTATGGAAAAGAAGGTCAGTGCTAAGATCAGCGTGAAGATTAGAACATTAGGTTTAAGGAGTCTCTAAAGACTCCTATTTATAAGCCCCTTAGATTCCTTGATGTGCAAGACTTTTTATCGGCTCTATAATTAAAGTGGCCCAAGTCTTGCACTTTAATTTAATTAACTCTATAATTAAATTGGCGCAATTAATCTAATTAATTTCTCTTTTAAATATTAATTAACACTTTAATTAATTAGACCATTTAATTAATTATTCTTCACATTGAACTAACACTTTAATTCAATTATTGATTTAACTTCCTTAAATCATTTATTTCCTTTTTGACTGACACTGTCCTACTGTATTGTGTGTGACCCTCTAGGTTCACTATCAATTGGCAGCAGGCCCACGAACCTTTCGTGATTTAATTATGAGAAATTAATTGCATAGATCAATTAAACACTTTTAATTGACCACTCCAGAATTAATCTCCAATTAATTCAAGAGTGCCTACACCTCATTGTCGATGTATAGCCACAAGCCAATGAGGCCCAACTTCAGGTGAATTGATCTTGCGAACATCACCTCTTATAACTGCCATGTACATACGATCTTTCTATCGACTCAATTTCCCGATCGAGAACTAGGACGTGTGAATTGATCGGCACCTCTACTTATCTCGATTTTGTACTTTGTAATTCTGGGTAATAATTCCAGTTTGACTGCTAAATTGGAAAACCCCTTTCCAAATCCGTCACTGACCATGGCCATGGGTTTCTCGTAATATAATATCTAAGAACGTACATGAGATTCTCTTATCCATTACGATGAGTCGGTAGATCTCTTATTGATGTTAACCACCCGCGTACACGACTATACGCACCCAAAGTAGGCAAATTTGCCCTAGCATCTCAAGTCTTAGGACTAAACCATACACTATTATAAGTCTTGAGAAACATCCCATCACCGATATGCGACATGCACTTCCACAATGGGTTTCTCTGTTCGCGTGCGTTTGATCCCCTATCGAACCACCTACTCATATGCACTGACATCTAATGTCTTGTTCATTAAAGGCTACAAATTCACTCCATGTGAATCATGCATAATCGTACATGTCTTAGCGATTCCTTCGATATCCCGTCTCGTTGGAACCTATGACCTGGAACGTGTTTTAAGATCACGACCTTAGATATTGTTTCATGATTGCACTCAAACTGAAGTGAATCGTCCCATAGTCGAATGTGATCATAGGATTTCAACCAATCGCTTAAATGTGTTCGCGAGAAATGAAGTTGGCCATTGTTCATTCTATACAATATAAATAAACGTGCGTATTAATCATTAATTCAAAATATCGTTTATTACGGAATAGTCCTATTACAAGCTAAAAAGTATAGCCTCTGCAGCAACCCTTGCACCATTTCCAAAATGCAGGATCCTATCCCGGGGCTTAAGTGTTCTTACTACTCCCATCACCTGCAGATCATTGTAGATATGAGAAACAGTTGCGGTGTCTAACACCAATGATGCACAAATAATGGAGATATTAACTTCAATAAAGAATATACCTTAGGCTACCGTCTTAAGGTAGTCTGGGCAGTTCCTTTTCAAATGCCCTGCTTTCATGAAGGGGAAATATTCGTCTTCGGGGCTCTTGCGTTTTTTCTCGACAGCCTTAGTGATTGCTTTGGAAGAGAACACCTTCTTCTTCTTCTTTCCTCTCTTAAGCTTTGCAGCCTTCGATTGGTAAGCGATCATGTCAGGTTTATCCTTCTTAAGGGTTGATTCTGCCGTAACCAACAGATTGGTCAATTCGTGGAGAGCGAGATTTCTCTCTTTCATGTTGAAGTTCAACACGAACTGGTCAAACGAGCGAGGCAGAGTACGGAAAAGAAGGTCAGTACTAAGATCAGCGTGAAGATTAGAACATAAGGTTTAAGAAGTCTCTAAAGACTCCTATTTATAAGCCCCTTAGATTCCTAGACGTTCAAGACTTCTTATGGGCTCTATAATTAATGTGGCCCAAGTCTTGCACTTTAATTTAATTATCTCTTTATTAAATTGGCGCAATTAATCTAATTAATTTATCTCTTAAATATTAATGACCATTTAATTAATTATTCTTCCAATTGAACTAACACTTTAATTAAATTATTGATTTAACTTCCTTAAATCATTTATTTCCTTTTTGACTGACACTGTCCAACTGTATTGTATCAATTGGCAGCAGGCCTACGAACCCTTCGTGATTTAATTATGAGCAATTAATTGCTCCGATCAATTAAACACTTTTAATTGACCACTCCTGAATTAATCTCCAATTAATTAAAGAGTACCTGCACCTCATGGTCGATGTCTAGCCACAAGCCCATGCGACCCAACTTCAGGTGAATTGATCTCGTGAACCTCACCTCTTACAACAGCCATGTACATACGATCTTTCAATCGACTTAATTTCCCTATCGAGACCTAGAGTATGTGAATTGATCGGCACCTCTAATTACTTCGATTCTGTACTTTGTAAATCTGGATAATAATTCCAGTGTGACTGCTAAATTTGGAAACCCCTTTTCCCAATCCGTCACTGACCTTGGCCATGGGTTTCTCGGAATATATTATCTAAGAACGTACAGGACATTCTCTCCTCCATTATTGATGATAACCACCCACGTACATGACTATACGCACCCATAGTAGGCACACAATGATCAGGCTACGTGATCGACACCTAGGTCAAAGTACTCACACCCGTACACTGAATTCGCCCTAGCATCTCAAATCTAATGACTAAACCATACACTATTATAAGTCTTGAGATACATCCTCACCGATATGCGACATGCAATTCCACAATGGGTTTCTCTGTTCGGGTTGTTCTATGCGTTCGACCCCCTATCGAACCACCTACTCATATGCACTGACATCAAATGTCTTGTTCATTAAACGCTACAAATTCACTCCATGTGAATCATGCATACTCGTACAAGTCTTAGCGATTCCTTCGATACCCCGTCTCGTTCAGAATCTATGACTTGGAACGTGTTTTAAGATCACGACCTTAGATATTGTTTCATGATTGCACTAAAACTGAAGTAAATCGTCCCATAGTCGAATGTCATCTTAGGATTTAAACCAATTGCTTAAATGTGTTTGCGAGAGATGAAGTTGGCCATTGTTCATTCTATACAATATAAATAAACGTGCGTATTAATCATTAACTCAAAAGATTGTTTATTACAGACTAGTCCTATTACAAGCTAAAAAGTATAGCATCTACAGCAACCCTTGCTCCGTTTCCAAAACGCAGGATCATATCCCCGGGCTTAAGTGTTCTTACTACTCCCATCACCTGCAGATCATTGTAGATATGAGAAACAGTTGCGGTGTCTAACACCAATGATGCACAAATAATGGAGATATTAACTTCAATAAAGAATATACCTTAGGCTACAGTCTTAAGGTAGTCTGGGCAGTTCCTTTTCCAATGCCCTACTTTCTCGCAGTGGAAACATTCGTCTTCTGGGCTCTTGCTCATTTCCTCGACAAACTTAGTGAACGCTTTGGAAGAGAACACCTTCTTCTTCTTCTTACCTCTCTTAGACTTTGCAGCCTTCGACTGGTAAGAGATCATGATAGGTTTCTCCTTCTTAAGGGTTTATTCTGCCGTAACCAACAGATTGGTCAATTCGTGGAGAGCGAGATTTCTCGCTTTCATGTTGAAGTTCAACACGAACTGGTCAAACGAGCGAGGCAGAGTATGGAAAAGAAGGTCAGTGCTAAGATCAGCGTGAAGATTAGAACATTAGGTTTAAGGAGTCTCTAAAGACTCCTATTTATAAGCCCCTTAGATTCCTTGATGTGCAAGACTTTTTATCGGCTCTATAATTAAAGTGGCCCAAGTCTTGCACTTTAATTTAATTAACTCTATAATTAAATTGGCGCAATTAATCTAATTAATTTCTCTTTTAAATATTAATTAACACTTTAATTAATTAGACCATTTAATTAATTATTCTTCACATTGAACTAACACTTTAATTCAATTATTGATTTAACTTCCTTAAATCATTTATTTCCTTTTTGACTGACACTGTCCTACTGTATTGTGTGTGACCCTCTAGGTTCACTATCATTGGCAGCAGGCCCACGAACCTTTCGTGATTTAATTATGAGAAATTAATTGCATAGATCAATTAAACACTTTTAATTGACCACTCCAGAATTAATCTCCAATTAATTCAAGAGTGCCTACACCTCATTGTCGATGTCTAGCCACAAGCCAATGAGGCCCAACTTCAGGTGAATTGATCTTGCGAACATCACCTCTTATAACTGCCATGTACATACGATCTTTCTATCGACTCAATTTCCCGATCGAGACCTAGGACGTGTGAATTGATCGGCACCTGTACTTATCTCGATTTTGTACTTTGTAATTCTGGGTAATAATTCCAGTTTGACTGCTAAATTGGAAAACCCCTTTCCAAATCCGTCACTGACCATGGCCATGGGTTTCTCGTAATATAATATCTAAGAACGTACATGAGATTCTCTTATCCATTACGATGAGTCGGTAGATATCTTATTGATGTTAACCACCCGCGTACACGACTATACGCACCCAAAGTAGGCACACGATGATCAGGTTACGTGATCGGCACCTAAGTCAAAGTACGCACACCCGTGCACCAAATTTGCCCTAGCATCTCAAGTCTTAGGACTAAACCATACACTATTATAAGTCTTGAGAAACATCCCATCACCGATATGCGACATGCACTTCCACATTGGGTTTCTCTGTTCGCGTTGTTCGATGCGTTTGATCCCCTATCGAACCACCTACTCATATGCACTGACATCTAATGTCTTGTTCATTAAAGGCTACAAATTCACTCCATGTGAATCATGCATAATCGTACATGTCTTAGCGATTCCTTCGATATCCCGTCTCGTTTGGAATCTATGACCTGGAACGTGTTTTAAGATCACGACCTTAGATATTGTTTCATGATTGCACTCAAACTGAAGTGAATCGTCCCATAGTCGAATGTGATCTTAGGATTTCAACCAATCGCTTAAATGTGTTCGCGAGAAATGAAGTTGGCCATTGTTCATTCTATACAATATAAATAAACGTGCGTATTAATAATTAATTCAAAATATCGTTTATTACGGAATAGTCCTATTACAAGCTAAAAAGTATAGCCTCTGCAGCAACCCTTGCACCATTTCCAAAATGCAGGATCCTATCCCGGGGCTTAAGTGTTCTTACTACTCCCATCACCTGCAGATCATTGTAGATATGAGAAACAGTTGCGGTGTCTAACACCAATGATGCACAAATAATGGAGATATTAACTTCAATAAAGAATATACCTTAGGCTACCGTCTTAAGGTAGTCTGGGCAGTTCCTTTTCAAATGCCCTGCTTTCATGAAGGGGAAATATTCGTCTTCGGGGCTCTTGCGTTTTTTCTCGACAGCCTTAGTGATTGCTTTGGAAGAGAACACCTTCTTCTTCTTCTTTCCTCTCTTAAGCTTTGCAGCCTTCGATTGGTAAGCGATCATGTCAGGTTTATCCTTCTTAAGGGTTGATTCTGCCGTAACCAACAGATTGGTCAATTCGTGGAGAGCGAGATTTCTCTCTTTCATGTTGAAGTTCAACACGAACTGGTCAAACGAGCGAGGCAGAGTACGGAAAAGAAGGTCAGTACTAAGATCAGCGTGAAGATTAGAACATAAGGTTTAAGAAGTCTCTAAAGACTCCTATTTATAAGCCCCTTAGATTCCTAGACGTTCAAGACTTCTTATGGGCTCTATAATTAATGTGGCCCAAGTCTTGCACTTTAATTTAATTAACTCTTTATTAAATTGGCGCAATTAATCTAATTAATTTATCTCTTAAATATTAATGACCATTTAATTAATTATTCTTCCAATTAAACTAACACTTTAATTAAATTATTGATTTAACTTCCTTAAATCATTTATTTCCTTTTTGACTGACACTGTCCAACTGTATTGTATCAATTGGCAGCAGGCCTACGAACCCTTCGTGATTTAATTATGAGCAATTAATTGCTCCGATCAATTAAACACTTTTAATTGACCACTCCTGAATTAATCTCCAATTAATTAAAGAGTATCTGCACCTCATGGTCGATGTCTAGCCACAAGCCCATGCGACCCAACTTCAGGTGAATTGATCTTGTGAACCTCACCTCTTACAACTGACATGTACATACGATCTTTCAATCGACTTAATTTCCCTATCGAGACCTAGAGTATGTGAATTGATCGGCACCTCTAATTACTTCGATTCTGTACTTTGTAAATCTGGATAATAATTCCAGTGTGACTGCTAAATTTGGAAACCCCTTTTCCCAATCCGTCACTGACCTTGGCCATGGGTTTCTCGGAATATATTATCTAAGAACGTACAGGAAATTCTCTCCTCCATTATTGATGATAACCACCCACGTACATGACTATACGCACCCATAGTAGGCACACAATGATCAGGCTACGTGATCGACACCTAGGTCAAAGTACTCACACCCGTACACTGAATTCGCCCTAGCATCTCAAATCTAATGACTAAACCATACACTATTATAAGTCTTGAGATACATCCTCACCGATATGCGACATGCAATTCCACAATGGGTTTCTCTGTTCGGGTTGTTCTATGCGTTCGATCCCCTATCGAACCACCTACTCATATGCACTGACATCAAATGTCTTGTTCATTAAACGCTACAAATTCACTCCATGTGAATCATGCATACTCGTACAAGTCTTAGCGATTCCTTCGATACCCCGTCTCGTTCAGAATCTATGACTTGGAACGTGTTTTAAGATCACGACCTTAGATATTGTTTCATGATTGCACTCAAACTGAAGTAAATCGTCCCATAGTCGAATGTCATCTTAGGATTTAAACCAATTGCTTAAATGTGTTTGCGAGAGATGAAGTTGGCCATTGTTCATTCTATACAATATAAATAAACGTGCGTATTAATCATTAACTCAAAAGATTGTTTATTACAGACTAGTCCTATTACAAGCTAAAAAGTATAGCATCTACAGCAACCCTTGCTCCGTTTCCAAAACGCAGGATCATATCCCCGGGCTTAAGTGTTCTTACTACTCCCATCACCTGCAGATCATTGTAGATATGAGAAACAGTTGCGGTGTCTAACACCAATGATGCACAAATAATGGAGATATTAACTTCAATAAAGAATATACCTTAGGCTACAGTCTTAAGGTAGTCTGGGCAGTTCCTTTTCAAATGCCCTACTTTCTCGCAGTGGAAACATTCGTCTTCTGGGCTCTTGCTCATTTCCTCGACAAACTTAGTGAACGCTTTGGAAGAGAACACCTTCTTCTTCTTCTTACCTCTCTTAGACTTTGCAGCCTTCGACTGGTAAGAGATCATGATAGGTTTCTCCTTCTTAAGGGTTTATTCTGCCGTAACCAACAGATTGGTCAATTCGTGGAGAGCGAGATTTCTCGCTTTCATGTTGAAGTTCAACACGAACTGGTCAAACGAGCGAGGCAGAGTATGGAAAAGAAGGTCAGTGCTAAGATCAGCGTGAAGATTAGAACATTAGGTTTAAGGAGTCTCTAAAGACTCCTATTTATAAGCCCCTTAGATTCCTTGATGTGCAAGACTTTTTATCGGCTCTATAATTAAAGTGGCCCAAGTCTTGCACTTTAATTTAATTAACTCTATAATTAAATTGGCGCAATTAATCTAATTAATTTCTCTTTTAAATAATAATTAAAACTTTAATTAATTAGACCATTTAATTAATTATTCTTCACATTGAACTAACACTTTAATTCAATTATTGATTTAACTTCCTTAAATCATTTATTTCCTTTTTGACTGACACTGTCCTACTGTATTGTGTGTGACCCTCTAGGTTCACTATCATTGGCAGCAGGCCCACGAACCTTTCGTGATTTAATTATGAGAAATTAATTGCATAGATCAATTAAACACTTTTAATTGACCACTCCAGAATTAATCTCCAATTAATTCAAGAGTGCCTACACCTCATTGTCGATGTCTAGCCACAAGCCAATGAGGCCCAACTTCAGGTGAATTGATCTTGCGAACATCACCTCTTATAACTGCCATGTACATACGATCTTTCTATCGACTCAATTTCCCGATCGAGACCTAGGACGTGTGAATTGATCGGCACCTCTACTTATCTCGATTTTGTACTTTGTAATTCTGGGTAATAATTCCAGTTTGACTGCTAAATTGGAAAACCCCTTTCCAAATCCGTCACTGACCATGGCCATGGGTTTCTCGTAATATAATATCTAAGAACGTACATGAGATTCTCTTATCCATTACGATGAGTCGGTAGATCTCTTATTGATGTTAACCACCCGCGTACACGACTATACGCACCCAAAGTAGGCACACGATGATCAGGCTACGTGATCGGCACCTAAGTCAAAGTACGCACACCCGTGCACCAAATTCGCCCTAGCATCTCAAGTCTTAGGACTAAACCATACACTATTATAAGTCTTGAGAAACATCCCATCACCGATATGCGACATGCACTTCCACAATGGGTTTCTCTGTTCGCGTTGTTCGATGTGTTTGATCCCCTATCGAACCACCTACTCATATGCACTGACATCTAATGTCTTGTTCATTAAAGGCTACAAATTCACTCCATGTGAATCATGCATAATCGTACATGTCTTAGCGATTCCTTCGATATCCCGTCTCGTTTGGAATCTATGACTTGGAACGTGTTTTAAGATCACGACCTTAGATATTGTTTCATGATTGCACTCAAACTGAAGTGAATCGTCCCATAGTCGAATGTGATCTTAGGATTTCAACCAATCGCTTAAATGTGTTCGCGAGAAATGAAGTTGGCCATTGTTCATTCTATACAATATAAATAAACGTGCGTATTAATCATTAATTCAAAATATCGTTTATTACGGAATAGTCCTATTACAAGCTAAAAAGTATAGCCTCTGCAGCAACCCTTGCACCATTTCCAAAATGCAGGATCCTATCCCGGGGCTTAAGTGTTCTTACTACTCCCATCACCTGCAGATCATTGTAGATATGAGAAACAGTTGCGGTGTCTAACACCAATGATGCACAAATAATGGAGATATTAACTTCAATAAAGAATATACCTTAGGCTACCGTCTTAAGGTAGTCTGGGCAGTTCCTTTTCCAATGCCCTACTTTCTCGCAGTGGAAACATTCGTCTTCTGGGCTCTTGCGCATTTCCTCGACAAACTTAGTGAACGCTTTGGAAGAGAACACCTTCTTCTTCTTCTTACCTCTCTTAGACTTTGCAGCCTTCGACTAGTAAGCGATCATGACAGGTTTCTCCTTCTTAAGGGTTTATTCTGTCGTAACCAACAAATTGGTCAATTCGTGGAGAGCGAGATTTCTCTCTTTCATGTTGAAGTTCAACACGAACTGGTCAAACGAGCGAGGCAGAGTATGGAAAAGAAGGTCAGTGCTAAGATCAGTGTGAAGATTAGAAAATTAGGTTTAAGGAGTCTCTAAAGACTCGTATTTATAAGCCCGTTAGATTCCTTGATGTGCAAGACTTTTTATCGGGTCTATAATTAAAGTGGCCCAAGTCTTGCACTTTAATTTAATTAACTCTTTAATTAAATGGCGCAATTAATCAAATTAATTTCTCTTTTAAATATTAATTAACACTTCAATTAATTAGACCATTTAATTAATTATTCTTCACATTGAACTAACACTTTAATTCAATTATTGATTTAACTTCCTTAAATCATTTATTTCCTTTTTGACTGACACTGTCCTACTGTATTGTGTGTGACCCTCTAGGTTCACTATGAATTGGCAGCAGGCCCACGAACCTTTCGTGATTTAATTATGAGAAATTAATTGCATAGATCAATTAAACACTTTTAATTGACCACTCCAGAATTAATCTCCAATTAATTCAAGAGTGCCTACACCTCATTGTCGATGTCTAGCCACAAGCCAATGAGGCCCAACTTCAGGTGAATTGATCTTGCGAACATCACCTCTTATAACTGCCATGTACATACGATCTTTCTATCGACTCAATTTCCCGATCGAGACCTAGGACGTGTGAATTGATCGGCACCTCTACTTATCTCGATTTTGTACTTTGTAATTCTGGGTAATAATTCCAGTTTGACTGCTAAATTGGAAAACCCCTTTCCAAATCCGTCACTGACCATGGCCATGGGTTTCTCGTAATATAATATCTAAGAACGTACATGAGATTCTCTTATCCATTACGATGAGTCGGTAGATCTCTTATTGATGTTAACCACCCGCGTACACGACTATACGCACCCAAAGTAGGCACACGATGATCAGGCTACGTGATCGGCACCTAAGTCAAAGTACGCACACCCGTGCACCAAATTCGCCCTAGCATCTCAAGTCTTAGGACTAAACCATACACTATTATAAGTCTTGAGAAACATCCCATCACCGATATGCGACATGCACTTCCACAATAGGTTTCTCTGTTCGCGTTGTTCGATGTGTTTGATCCCCTATCGAACCACCTACTCATATGCACTGACATCTAATGTCTTGTTCATTAAAGGCTACAAATTCACTCCATGTGAATCATGCATAATCGTACATGTCTTAGCGATTCCTTCGATATCCCGTCTCGTTTGGAATCTATGACTTGGAACGTGTTTTAAGATCACGACCTTAGATATTGTTTCATGATTGCACTCAAACTGAAGTGAATCGTCCCATAGTCGAATGTGATCTTAGGATTTCAACCAATCGCTTAAATGTGTTCGCGAGAAATGAAGTTGGCCATTGTTCATTCTATACAATATAAATAAACGTGCGTATTAATCATTAATTCAAAATATCGTTTATTACGGAATAGTCCTATTACAAGCTAAAAAGTATAGCCTCTGCAGCAACCCTTGCACCATTTCCAAAATGCAGGATCCTATCCCGGGGCTTAAGTGTTCTTACTACTCCCATCACCTGCAGATCATTGTAGATATGAGAAACAGTTGCGGTGTCTAACACCAATGATGCACAAATAATGGAGATATTAACTTCAATAAAGAATATACCTTAGGCTACCGTCTTAAGGTAGTCTGGGCAGTTCCTTTTCCAATGCCCTACTTTCTCGCAGTGGAAACATTCGTCTTCTGGGCTCTTGCACATTTCCTCGACAAACTTAGTGAACGCTTTGGAAGAGAACACCTTCTTCTTCTTCTTACCTCTCTTAGACTTTGCAGCCTTCGACTAGTAAGCGATCATGACAGGTTTCTCCTTCTTAAGGGTTTATTCTGCCGTAACCAACAAATTGGTCAATTCGTGGAGAGCGAGATTTCTCTCTTTCATGTTGAAGTTCAACACGAACTGGTCAAACGAGCGAGGCAGAGTATGGAAAAGAAGGTCAGTGCTAAGATCAGCGTGAAGATTAGAAAATTAGGTTTAAGGAGTCTCTAAAGACTCGTATTTATAAGCCCGTTAGATTCCTTGATGTGCAAGACTTTTTATCGGGTCTATAATTAAAGTGGCCCAAGTCTTGCACTTTAATTTAATTAACTCTTTAATTAAATGGCGCAAGTAATCAAATTAATTTCTCTTTTAAATATTAATTAACACTTCAATTAATTAGACCATTTAATTAATTATTCTTCACATTGAACTAACACTTTAATTCAATTATTGATTTAACTTCCTTAAATCATTTATTTCCTTTTTGACTGACACTGTCCTACTGTATTGTGTGTGACCCTCTAGGTTCACTATGAATTGGCAGCAGGCCCACGAACCTTTCGTGATTTAATTATGAGAAATTAATTGCATAGATCAATTAAACACTTTTAATTGACCACTCCAGAATTAATCTCCAATTAATTCAAGAGTGCCTACACCTCATTGTCGATGTCTAGCCACAAGCCAATGAGGCCCAACTTCAGGTGAATTGATCTTGCGAACATCACCTCTTATAACTGCTGATGAGGGCTATTTTGCACATACAACCGAGTAGGAATATCCGAGGAGATTCAAGATCGATCCGACCTACATTAACTGCAAGATCGACTCGATCCGCCAAAACATATCTGATCGACCTACTGTCCGATCTAGCGGACTTAATGGGCCACACAGTACTCCTAGGCCATGCAGGATTCCTAGGCTAAATCGGATTCCTAGTTCAGTTAGGACAGGGGGAAGATTATAAATAGTGAATCTTACTTTGTATTAGGGATCCAGATTTTAACCTATCAATAAGACTATTACAAGTTCTCCTCTCATATATTTTATTGTTCTTTATTTTATTCTTGAATTGCACCATCCTGAGTACTTTAACCAAACCCCTAAATATAATATTGTTCTCTCATAATTATTACTGATTTTATAACCTAAGACGAAATTCAGTTAAATCAGTTGGCGCCCACCGTGGGGCAAGGTTAATTACTCGATCGAAATATGGCCAATCCAAGGAAAAGCACACGTAACACAGGAAGAAGCACGAATTCTCGACCTTCTTGTGCTATGGATAATTTGCCTGAAGTGTCCCAAAGAATCAGCGCTAACAATACAAAGCCTCCGGCAAATCAGCAGAACCTAGATCCTGTAGAGGAACACGTTGCACCAAACGCAAACATCAATCAAAACGTGGGAACGCAACAGACTCCTACCGCAAGTCGGGCTCCGAACCCACCCGTCCAATCTATCCCTGTTGCCCCGCTACCGGCTGACCAGGAAAAAATACTGCAAATTGCTCAGCTTTTAAGTTCAGTTTTTCCTCAGATTCTCTAAACTCCGGCAGTCGCGGGACCGACGAGGGCTGCAGATCGTCCCCCGAGGGTGATTAACAACGACAGGGAACCTCGGGAAAATAACGATCGTCTCTCAACTCAAGCAGAGAGTCCGGATGCCGACCAACGATCTCAAATTTCTCCACCAAACGTAGCCGGAAGGCACCTTGGTCGAAGGACTAATCAGGCAAGAGTTAATGCTCGTCCTGAAACACACTTGTCCAAGGATCAGACAGTTATCCCACTCGATGATATGGAGGAACCCCCGGTTGTCAATCGACAAACTACTAGGAGAATCTCTGAGAGAGATATAGAAAGGATGGTTGAAGAACGATTAGAGCAAAGGTTATTAACCATGAGACAACCTTGGCCGCGATCCCGGGAGGTTCAGGATAGCATAGCAACCTGTTCTCCTTTCTGCCAAGAAATAAGAGAGGCGCAGGCCTCCGGGTCCATACCCGCTCGACTTCCCAGATATGACGGAACCAGTGATCCGACCGATTATGTCTTTAGTTTCACAAACATAATGGGCTTGTATGCACATTCAGCGGAATATACGGCCAAGTTGATGATCACAACATTCGAGGGGCTAGCATTGGATTGGTTCGGAAAACAACCACCGAACTCAATCTTCAGTTTTAGAGAATTATGCAACAAGCTAGAACAACAGTTTGCCAGCCAGAAAAAACAAAAGCTCCCCATGAGCTATCTTGGAACTATAATCCAGCAGGATGGGGAGTCCTTGAGAACTTGGTTAGCAAGGTTCAACGTGGAACTTCTAAAGATCGACTCCCCAAATATCGATTACATCATATCAATTCTATTCGATCTGACAAAAAATAGGCAATTCGGTAATGCTTTGAGTCGAAAGCAGCCAAGGACTTTTGCAGAAATCATGACGTTGGCCTCCAAATATATGACCCAAGAAGAGATGAATTCTTTCAAAGACAAAAATAAGAATAAACCATCGACTTCAGGATCAAGAAAACCAGAAAAACCCCCAATGCAGAGGGTCACGGATTACGATCGGTTTTCCCGAAGAGGAAACGTATTTCAAAGATTAGAACATAATGGGAGTAACCTTGAGAAAAGACCCAATGTCTACCTCAGGCCTCGATCTCCAGAAAGAAACATAAGAGATCGAATTAGTTATGTAGAGTTCACAAAACTAAATGCCCCAAGAGAAGACATCCTGGTGATACTGGAAAGGAATAATCTAATTCCCCCAGCAAAAAAAATAACACAGGCTAAACCCGGGGCAAAGAACTACGATTTATATTGTAGGTACCATCGAGCTCACGGTCATAGGACCGAGGACTGTTATCATCTGAAACAAGAAATCGAAAAATTGATTCAACAAGCTAAATTAAATGAATTTGTAGATAGAGCAGATAGAAGAAGACAAAGGACAAGAAGTCCTAGAAGGAGAGAGGAAAATAGAAGTCCTCGTGATAGATCTCCCAGTAATCATGCACCCCGACGAAACGATATCGATGACGATCGGATCAATGGTACTATACATGTAATCTCTGGTGGACCAGCAGGGGGAGATAGTCGGAATGCAAGGCGAAAGACTGCACGATCTCTAGAAAAAGGAATAATCGCTCCCAAAGAGGTATGGGCACTCGAGAGTAAGAGCTCTAACCAGCAAGTAATCAAGTTCGATGAAAGCGAAGTCCCCAGAAATCTGAATTGGGACAACAACGAAGACCACCCCGATTTCCCTATGGTGGTCTCATTGAAAATTTCCGATTTCAATGTCAAGAGAATTCTGATCGACAACGGAAGCTCAGCTAACATAATAGCCATCGAAGTGCTGAATCTAATGAACCTCGGAAAGTTAACCCTCCAAAGGGTAGCTACGCCCCTAGTAGGATTTGGAGGATCGGAAATAGTTCCAGCTGGAACTATTAACTTGAGTGTAACTCTTGGAAATAAACCTCATCGAGTGATCAAAATGATTAAGTTCTTAGTGGTTGAAACACAATTCGCTTATAACGCCATTTTGGGAAGACCTGCATTAAATCAATTTCGAGCGGTTGTGTCGACTTACCACCAGAAAATCAAATTCCCTACAATCTCTGGGATCGGTGAAATAGTCAACGACCACTGCATGGCTTGGGATTGTTACAACACGTCACTATCTTTGCAAAGAAACGTCAATCCTCTAACACCGTCAAAAAGAAAAACAGTGGGATCTTCGACGGAAAGATCTCGGGACCCTGAGTTGCCTAGCACGGATCCGATCAGCAAAAAAGGGAAAGAGCCCATAGATCTGACTCTACGGGCACCAGAGCATAAAGAGGTCAAGCTTATCGAGAATGACCCGACCAAAATCACCAGGATCGGAACTGACTTATCTCCACAGGGAGAAATCATGTTGATCAACTTCTTAAGAAAAAATTTGGATGTTTTCGCCTGGAGTTCGGAAGATATAGTGGGGATCGACCCAAGAATCATAACTCACTCTTTGAAGATAGATCCGAGCGCAAAACCAGTCAGACAAAAGAAAAGAAATCATGGCCCAGTGAAGGATAAAATAATAAAAGCAGAGATCGAAAGACTTTTATTATCTAAGCAGATTAGAGAAATACACTTTACCGAGTGGTTGTGTAATGTCGTACTTGTCTCGAAGGGTGACAAGAAGGACAACAAGTGGAGGATGTGCAACGATTTTACTAACTTGAATAAATTGTGTCCGAGAGATCCTTATCCTCTCCCAAGGATCGACCTTGTTTATACCGTTTTTCGTTCGAGTTCAATAAGGAAAGTAGAGTATAACAATATATGAATCGAGCGTGTGAAAACTGTATATTGATATCGGTGTTCGAATACAAATTACAAAGCGGGTCTACCCGAGCATTACGGGATGCCGTACTACTAGAAAGACTAAATACAATGAGAATACAAGCTAGTTCCTAATCCGAACAGTAGGTCCGAGCAGAAGGAATATTTTGGAAGTCGTGCCGTCCCTGATGTCATAAATGCGCCGCGTATTTATAGGAACAGTAATGAGCTAGCTAGACCATCCGTAGGAGAACACCTCTCGGCCAGCTGTATAAAGCTGTAGATCGGCCCCACAGTAATTCGAGGAGACGAGTAGATCGGGAAGTAGGTCGGAATACTTGATCTAGAGCTATCAACCGGGCTTGATCGGAAAACCATGTTCTTATAGTCGGAGAATACCATTC
The DNA here is from genome assembly GCA_034814905.1 of Penstemon davidsonii. Taxonomy (NCBI): domain Eukaryota; kingdom Viridiplantae; phylum Streptophyta; class Magnoliopsida; order Lamiales; family Plantaginaceae; genus Penstemon; species Penstemon davidsonii. The sequence continues at coordinate 24,370 of JAYDYQ010002492.1, forward strand.
TGGTCGGGATCGAGCCCGAGCTTGAGCAGAAAGTATTTCCTAAAGTGGCGTATGCGAAATACCCCTCATCAATACTCCCCCACTTCTCGAGCGTAAGTGAAGCTGAAGCTCGGAGAAGTAAACATAGCGTCACGGCGAAAGACTTTGATTTCTTGATGTTTCGGACATGCCTCGTTAAAAACCTAGTGCGGAAAAACCCAGTGGGACAAAATCCGAGCTAGGGAAAAAGAGCACACATCTTCTTTGGAGCAACTGAAGGCATTGATACTTCGAACCATAGGAGGGCGGAGTTTTCGATCAGAGTACTCTACTTCGATGACGTTTACAATATCTGAGAATTGGAGAAATAAATCAGAGATCGAGTCTCAAATAGTCTCGGGTCGGATATGCCTCATTAAAAACCTTACTCGGAAAAACCCAGTGGGATAAAAAACCGAGCGAAGGGAAAAAGAGTGCACATCCTCGAGAGACAATGTAGTTGATCTTATCCTGTTGACTCGAAAATACTCATTTCAGAAGCTTGGAGGACCGTAATTGCTATTAATCAAAAAGATAATCTTCAATTTTACTGAATGGGAGCCTAACCGTCGCGGTTACTCGGGGTTGAATTTGCAATTTACCCTTTTAACCTTTATATATATACGTTGACTTAGAAAAGAAGAGTACGTCTTTCAAACTTAGTGCAGATCGGAGCAATCAGATCGATAAAAAGTACCCCTCTTTTATTGACCACCAGAACAAGCATTTATCATCATGTCTACTTCCGAGAACCTAGAAATTCAAACTGATAATCCTACACGATCGGATTCCGAGCTAGGATCCACAGGAGAACTTATAAACGACTACAAAAATACTAAAAATTCTTCTGAAGAGACGAATAGGATCGTCAATCAAATAGAGAATGCCTTGGAGCCAAACGTCGAAGAAGGAACATCTGGTCGACAAGGTTCCGAGCACGACGGTGATGCGGAACCAAATGCTGAGGCCGACAGTGAGGAGGGTGGAGATGGAGAAAAAGCTGACTCCGACAATGATAATGAGGTATCAAATCGAAGGCGGGTGCAGTGTGAGAATCCTCGACCTAGCCGGTGTTTCGAAAAAATCCAAAGCCGCAGGTCGGGCTCAGAAGACCGAGAAACGGGTCGACGACATCTCAAGTGCGTATGATCCGAAAGAGCACGAGGCAAACCTCAAAGCTACGATAGGTAAATTCCTTCCCGAGGGTTACTCGTTAATCATCCCGACCCCTTCTCAAAGAGTGAATAAGCCCCCCGCAGGATGTCAAGCTTTCTATGCTCGGCAATTCGACTATGGGTTGCGTATTCCTTTTGCCCCCTTACTCGGGCAGGTCTTAGATGCATTCAGCCTGGCTCCCGCACAGATCCTTCCCAATTCGATTGGGTACTTGATAGCTTTTAGCGTCTTGATGAAGGCCAAGAACCAAGCCGCTAATTTCCGACGCTTTTGGCAATTCTTCAAGATCAGTACTTCCTCCGCCTCGAACGTTGGGTTTGTGTATTTCTCCCAGCGTTCGAATCATTCGGTCTTATCGACTATCACTTCTAGCAATTCTCTCGATTGGAAGAAACAATTCTTCTTTATCAAAGGACCTGAAGTACCGGCTTCCGAGGGAAGTTCGGAGATGGTTCCACACAAATGGCCGGGTGAGCGAGAGTGGGTGTACGGAAAACGAGAACTGTTAGGTCCGCTCCAGAAGGTCATTCCTGACGATGTTGTCAAAGAGATGTGTTCGGATTTGTACCAGTCGGCTTTCCTTATTCTGGAACCCGTACTTCGAAAAGCTGGACTCAGCCGAGCTACCTTTCCACTAGCAGTTGCTGATGACCCTCGAACATTGAGTAAGGAGTCTTTCCCGAGTGACTTTGATAGTAAGCTTTTCAGCGGATTTCATTACTTAACATTTCCTTTCTTTATTTCTTCAGAAACAATGGTGGAGCAATACCGAGCTTCCATAGTTGGTAAAACTGTAGCATCTACCTCGAGGAAAACGCCCGGTCAACCGAGGAGGCAAACTAGACCGGAGTCCAGAACTGCCGTCCCTCCTCGGGGAAGCTCGGCTCGGACTGACCAGATCGGAAACGAGGAGGAGCCCGAGAATGCTGAGCCGATCCGAATGGTACCACCTCCTCACCAAGCTGGTCCTTCCTCCTCTTCTGGCTTAGGATACAGCCTGTTTACCATGAAGAAACTCAGAGGAACGGAGATCTCCCGTCGGTGAGCTCGGGAAGATCTCGAGGGACCCCCCGAGGCAAAGAGGAGGACCGCATTGTGGGGTCGACATCGAACACCACTCTCTTCCAGATCCGGTCGAGGTAGGCCTGATATGGTGGACTTTATCGAAGATCAACTTAGAGGTTCCCGAGCAGCGGGTTATCCCGAGAGGGGATCAATTCGAAGTGATCGCACCCCGAACGGCGAGAATGAGCATGATAAGGCGATCAAGATTTTCATGGCGGGGAGATTTGCCGAGGACCAGGAGGAGCTTCTCGGTCAATGCGACCTTGACGTACTAGGCCAATTCTCCAAAGCATATCATACGGTAGATCACTTTACATTCGTTGCGGCTGTTTAAGTCTCGGAATAAAATACTAATTACCCTGTTCTTGCAGATCGGGGACTGCTTTCTCACTGAGGTGAACCGTACCTCCATGTTAGAAGAGGAGTCTGATCGTGTTCATATCGCTTATAGGGACTTACTCAAGGAAGAGTCCCAACTGCGCAAACAATTTAACTCCGTCCAAGCAGAATTGGAGTCGATGAAAGCCAAGTATACCCCGGCCGTCGAGGAAGACTTGGTGAAAGTTGTGGAAGAGAAGAGCTTGCTCGAGGAGAAAGTCAGGAAACTTGAAGAGGAGCTCGAGCAAACTAAGGCAGATTCCGAGTTGTCTTACCAGCGGGGCAAAGAAAAGTCTCGCCTAAGCTCGATAAGAGAATTTTTAGAGTCCCCTGCGTTGGATGCTATAGCTCGGAAAAGAGTGGACCAGATTCTTCAGACCACTTTCTACAAGGGCGTTCGACAATTGGTCTCCGCGAAAGTTATTCCCGACCAGATAAATAGATATCTAGAACATATGGATATCTTCAAGAACATGGACGGAGAGAACTATCGAGTATCGTCCTCGAGCTCCACAGATTGGGAAAACCATGAGTTCGCTCCCTTCGTGAGAGAGTTCGGAGTTCCCATGCCCAATCCTGACTTGATGGACTTGGAGACGTCCAATACGAGCTCGGGTTCAGATAGTTCCGATGAGGAGAATAACCAAGACAGTTCCGGAGAGGAAGATCAAGATTCTTCAGATGATGGGGATGATCGGGAAGCTTCTGGAGACGTCGACGTCGAGGGTGACTCCGAGGGTGAGGGCAAAGAGGAGCAGTAAACCCTTAGATTTCTTGTAATAGATAGTAGGGCTTTATTATATGCACTGTAATTATTTCGATCATCTATAAAATCTGCTTTTTCTGTTTTTCTCTGAATCTGCTTATCATTAATTTAATATATTACCCAACTAGACAAAAGTTTTTGTGAGCTAGAAGGTCCGTAAAAGATCATCGATATCAAGCATTATCTCGCATGTGAATCACTTAGTAGGCGAGTAATCAAAACAATCGAGCCTTTTAATAGGGCACGGAAAAACTCGAAGTTCGCGACCGTTGGGTTCCCAAAAAGGCAGCGTTCCACTTTCTTATAAATAGGAGGCAGTATAAGGTTTGCATCACTGAAATTATAAGTCTTTTTTCATCGGAGCCCTATGATCGATAACATAAATCGAAACTTCTTCTTTTATACTAAAAAATAGATCATGGAGGGTATGGTGAGTTCCAAACTCGATCCCAAATTATTGTTGAAGGTCAAAAAGGAGAAGGGTCCCAAGTCCAAAATTAGAGAATCTAAATCCTCCTCGGACGTAGGAAAAATCTCTAAGAGCGACCGCGGGAAGCGCAAGATCGATTCTCCTTCGAATGTAGTCAACGAGCAAACTGAAATCCCTAAAGGTGATCCTGGCAAAGCTGAGACCAAGTCTTTGCTCAACCTGTCATCCGTTCGGATCGAGGACAAAGCCGTTATACCAATTTCGGATTCTCCTTCTAGGTCTAAGGGCAGCTCGGTGTTGAACAAGCAAAGCTCCGAGTCTGCTTTGATCAAAAATCCAGTCGTTGACGATCTGGCTCCAACCTCAATTCTGATTCAGATGACGGGGGCGAACCAAACATTGGCTGGTAGTGTCTTGGCTCAGGAGGCAAATAAGGACACTGTGGTCGAGCCTCCCAATAAGAAGGTCAAAATAAATGACCCTCCCGTCGACCAGAAGAAAACTCCTTCGTCGGGTGGTAACCCGGAACCCCAAAACTCTGTTCCTAATGTTGCTCGGACGCTAAGTGCCTTTTTTGAAGAGGTGACAAATAAGGCCATGGCCGAACAAGAAGGGAAAAATGTGAATGAAACGGCGCGATCGAGCACAGATCTGCTTTTTCAAGTAAGTGTCCTCTCTCTGTTTTTTTTTCTTATAATATATGTTTTACTAACATAATTACTTTTGTCCATTTAAGGTCGGACTACATTTATTCAACCTCGGGCTGCAAGTCGAGCAAGAAGCCGAGCAGCGTGCTAAGGTTATCCTCGAGCTTGAGGAGAAGAAGGTTGCACTGTCAAAGTCCCTTGAAGAAGCCAAAGCCATCGAGCTGAAATTGGCCTCCGAGACGGAGAAAGCTGTAAAGCAGAAAGAGAGCCAGGTTCACGAGGAGTTGAGCAAGGAGTTGGACAGGCTGAAGTCACTCGTCGAGCAGGAGAAGAAAAGCGCCGAGCAGCGGGAGAAAGAGGCCTATCAAAAAGGTTACGAGGCCGGGTATGAGGCCCGCAATGTTGAAGTCCGCAAGCTTCTGTTCGAGAAAAGCGTCTAGAGATTTCTTCTTTTGCTCAACTGAATGTTGTACTTTTACATTTCTTCCTTTTGTACTTGTTTTCCCTGTTGGAATAATAAACTTTTTTCTTCCTGCTAATCGATGGTGTTTTGTGTTCTGGTGCAGTGATTTACTGTATAAACAATTTATACTCGAGTTAAGAGTAAACAATCAAGTTGCATTCTTAGTCAAAACAATTTATACTCGAGTTAAGAGCGATCGACATTCCGAGCACAAAGTAAGAAGGGAAGGTTTCTGCACTGCATATTTGACCAAGTCATAGTATTCCCCTTTTTTCAGCTAAGTTTCAGAGAAAATCTGTACAAACAGTACCTTAATCTCGGGAAGTGGAAAGGTCATCCGTGATAAACGCCTTAATCTACGCCGTTTGTTTCGTTGAATACAGACCGTCGATCAAATCTTCCTTTCAGTATAAATATGGCATTTGCTCAGTTGAAAATCTTTACCCTCCACTGTCAAAAATGTTTTATCCGAGGACGAAGCTCGGAACCTTCCTTCTTCCCGTTCAAGCCTTTGAAATTTGGCTTCGAACGTACGTCCGATCTTTTGTACAAGACAAACTTCTTTGGTATGGGTGGAATCGGAAAAAAGGAGCATCTCCTCTATCTGGGGGTCTCTGATCCCTGAACGTGGGATTTCTCCTTGAAATACCAACAAGTGACTGACCCTTGCTTGGGTATTTTGGGCAGGGTTAGCATTGCTGGTTTCAAGGGGTATACCCGAGGGCGGAAAGCTGGTCAGAAAATTAAAAGGAAGTTTGACCTCAAGTACTTTCTTTGAGGTTATCTTGTTTCACCAATTTCTTCCTTTCTTCTCTGAAGAATGGTAACTTTGGGTCAAGTTTCCCGATCGTAAGAAGATGACCGGCCGTTCGAGGTTGAGCTTTTGGATCTTACAATGAGAAATTTCAACCTTGGACGCCGACTCGGGGAAGTGATCGAGCTCGGTTGGTAGCAAGAATGCTGGGGACTGTATGGAGATCAGAAAATGTGATCTGCGATCCATATTGTCTAATTTCAAAACCAGATATCATCAGACGATAAACATATACAGCTCGATCACTTTGTCACAAATTGTGATGCAAACATCGGACGCTCGGCGATATTCCTGGTCAACAACCCTGAAAGATGCTTGAAGACTCGAAGACCATAGAATAGGGTACTAGTTGTATTAGGACTTCATTTGTACATTCAACAACTTTGTAGTCTGTTCGATGAATGTCAATAAAGTTGTAACATTCGCCTTTAATTGATCTTTTGTATCTTGCTCGAAAATAATAATGAGAACCTTTCGTTTCAAATCAAATAGTTGCGACTTTTCTTTTCCGCCATCTTAACATTAGTATTTTGCTCATAACAACCAACTCGACGACGAATTAATTATCCGATGAAACTCAAATATTTGGATGATAAGGTTGAACTTGTACCTGGAACATTTATTGATCGGTGAACTGTCCTCGGAAAGATTATCCGACAATCGTCCAAATGAATAATCTCTGAAACTTGGGAAGTTCTCTTTAAGAATAATTGAACTTAGGAAATAATGATCCCAACTTAAGAAATAACAATCCTAACTTAAAGAATTTTCAAACGGTAAGAAATTCTTGAAGGGTGTTCGGGTTTCGAGCAGAACTGCTTCATCAAAGCATTTAGAACATCAGTTGGAGTTAATCAAAATTGTACTGTTTGCTTGCATAATTTGCCGCTATTCAGTGAGCTGGATAGTCATCCTGGATTTTTATCGAGGAAAGGTCATAGCACAAGCTTTCACCTTCGGCCGATATTTATTTTCGAACAGATTTTATCGAAGGAGGGTCATAGCAATAGCTTTCACCCTCGGCCGATTTTCATTTTTGAACATCTTTTTATCGAGGGAGGGTCATAGCGAGAGCTTTCACCCTCGGCCGATTTTCACTTTTGAACATCTTTTTATCTAGGGAGGGTCATAGCAACAGCTTTCACCCTCGGCCAATTTTGATTTTTTGAACATTTTTTATCGTGGGAGGGTCATAGCAACAGCTTTCACCCTCGGCCGATTTTGATTTTTTGAACATTTTTTTTTTTTTATCGAGGGAGGGTCATAACAACAGCTTTCACCCTCGGCCGATTTTGATTTTTTGAACATCTCTTTATCGAGGGAGGGTCATAGCAACAGCTTTCACCCTCGGCCGATTTTCATTTTTCGAACATTTTTTATCGAGGGAGGGTCATAGCAACAGCTTTCACCCTCGGCCGATTTTGATTTTTTGAACATCTCTTTATCGAGGGAGGGTCATAGCAACAGCTTTCACCCTCGGCCGATAAAATTAGTTTTTCTTTGTCATGGTACTCGGAATACAATTTGAACTTGAACCAAGGATTTCATTGATTGTCCTTACATTTTAGGAAAGTAAAGTTTGAGTAAACAGTAAATTACAAGAAAAATTAAGAATGAGAGCATCTATCTTCCATAATATTTCCTCAGATTGACTGCATTCCAAGCTCTTGGCAAAACTTCACCGTTGAGGTGAGCAATTTTATAGGATCCCTTTTTTCCGACCTCCTGCACGACATAAGGGCCGTCCCAGTTTGGCTGAAGCTTTCCGACATGCTTAGATACTTCCACCTTTTTGAGAACCAATTCCCCGACTTTGAATGTTCTTATTCTGACCTTCTTGTCATAGGCTTTTTCCATGCTGGACTTGGTGGCTTGGATCTTTATGCATGCTCGGTCTCGTTTACTATCCGCGTGATCGATATCCATCTCTCTCAGTAATTGATTCTGATCGGGATCATAAGATTCGACCCTTGGTGAAGGAACTAATGTTTCGACCGGAATTACCGCTTCCGAACCGTATACCAAGGAAAAAGGAGTCTCTCCTGTAGCGGATTTTATGGAGGTCCTGTTCGCCCAAATTACTCCAGGAAGCTCGTCTAACCATTTGCCTTTTGCTTCGGCCAAACGTTTTTCCAATGATCGAACAATTTCCCTGTTGGTGACCTCGGTCTGTCCGTTCGCCTGGGGATGCCCGACCGAGGTGAAATTCTGCTGGATTCCAAACTTTTCGCACCATTCCAAAATTTGTTTTCCCGCGAACTGAGTTCCATTGTCGGAGATAAGGACCCTCGGAATCCCGAACCTGCAAACAATATGTTTCCATAGAAAATTTATCACCTGGAATTGAGTGATTTTTGTTAAGGCAATGTATTCGATCCATTTACTGAAGTATTCCACAGCGACCAGGACATAGTTTTTTCTCGATCTAGCAGTTGGGAAAGGTCCCACAATATCGATTCCCCACTTGTCGAAGGGCCAGCAGATCGGAATCGAATGCATCTGCTCGGCGGGCTGATGAATTAGATTTGAATAGATTTGGCAATGATGGCATTTCTTGACATAGTCGATGGAATCCGAGATCATAGTAGGCCAATAATATCCAGTCCTCGAGCACTTCAAGGCTAAGGCTCGTGCACCGCAATGACTTCCCGCTTCACCTTCGTGAACCTCCTTTAAAATGAGATCGAACTGACTCTCGGGAATGCACTTCAACAAAACTCCAGAGCTTGATCTTTTATAAAGCCTATCTTCGTTCAAAGCGTACATTGGAGCCCGATATTTAATCCTTCGAGCTTGATTTGTATCTTCCGGTAAAGTACCATCTCTTAGATAAGCCTTTAAAGGCTCCATCCAAGAAGATTCTCGAACATCTATCTCCATTACCTCCGAGTTTAGGGTTAGGTCGGAGTCTATAGCTGGGGAGTTGGACATTAGCCAAGTTATTACTCTTTCCTTCCGTCCGTCAATCGACCCCGTAAATTTCGAAAGCAAATCCGCCCAACAGTTCTCTTCTCGAGGGATAGCTTGTATATCAAACATCTCGAACTTTGTTGCCAGATCCTTCACTCTTTTCAAATATTTCACCATGTTAAACTCTTTTGCTTCATAAACCCCTTTTATTTGTCTGTACACGAGCTCAGAGTCAGTTAGCACTGTCAGTGACTTTATATTTGCTTTAACTGCCATTTCTAAACCTGCGATCAAAGCCTCATACTCTGCCTCATTGTTCGTGACTACGAAGTCTAGGGTGATCGCATAACTGAGATCCTCCCCCTTGGGACCCTGAAAGTGAATTCCGGCCCCACCACCTTCTCTGGTCGACGACCCGTCGACATGCATCACCCAAACTTTGTGCTGAACATCCTCAACCAGATTTACCACGGGAACTGACAAGTCGCCCGAACTGGACCCTGTTGATTCTGCAATGAAATCAGCCAAGACTTGAGCTTTGATCGCTGTTCGAGGTTGGTACTCGATCTCGAACTGACCCAGTTCCACCGCCCATTTAATCAATCTCCCAGACGTCTCTGGTTTTGATAGAACTTGCCGTAGAGGTTGATTAGTCAGAACAATAATTTTGTAAGTTTGGAAATAAGGTCGCAGTTTTCGTGCGGCAATAACTAAAGCCAGTGCGAATTTCTCGATCTCCAGGTAATTCTTTTCTGCCCCTTGAAGCAACTTACTCAGATAGTATACCGGTTTATGCTCGGAATCCTGAATTCTCACCAAAACAGAACTTATTGCCTGTCTCGATACCGCTATGTACAGATACAAGGGCTCTCCCTCGACCGGTTTTGCCAACATCGGAGGGGAAACCAAATATCTTTTAAGCTCTTCGAAAGCTTTACTGCATTCCTCATTCCATTCGAAGCCTTTTGATTTCCTCAACAACTTGAAGAAAGACAAACTCTTGTCTGCTGATCGGGATATAAACCTATTCAACGATATTATTTTTCCGATTAGACTCTGCACTTCAGACAACTTAGTTGGCGGTTGTAGCTCAGCTATAGCTCGGATTTTTTCTGGATTCGCCTCAATGCCGCGCTCGTGTACCAGATAACCGAGGAACTTTCATCCTGTACTTCCTCAGGATCGCGAAACACCTGCCAAGGTGTTCTATATGATCCTCCTCGGTCATGCTCTTCACTAGCATATCATCAACATAAACTTCCATGATCTCACCGATAAGATCCTTAAACATCATATTCACGAGCCTTTGATAAGTTGCTCCTGCATTCCTTAGCCCGAACTGCATTACAATGAAGCAGTACACTCCTCGTTCGGTAATAAAGGCTGTTTTATCCTGATCTCTCTCATTCATAAATATTTGATAAAACCCTTGGAAAGCATCCATCATACTAAAGAAAATGAACCCCGCAGTCGAGTCAACCAGCATATCAATCCGTGGTAAAGGATAGGGGTCCCTTGGACACAACTTGTTCAGGTCGGTAAAATCATTACACATTCTCCACTTGTTGTCGACCTTCTCTCCCTTCGACACCAACACTACGTTACAAAGCCACTCAGTGAATGTTATTTCCCGAATCTGTTTTGCTGCCAATAATCTATCCACCTCAGCATTGATGATTTTGTCTTTTTCTCGACCGTGATTCCTCTTCTTTTGTCTAACTGGCTTTGCTTTAGGATCGATATTCAGGGAGTGAGTAATCACCCTTGGGTCGATCCCGACGATATCGTCAGAACTCCAAGCAAAGACATCGGCGTTGTTTCTAAGGAATTCGATCAACATGGTCTCCATCCCTTGACTTAGCTCGGTTCCAATTCTGGTGAACTTCTCTGGAGAGCCAGGGATTAACGTTACTTGTTTATGATTTGGGGGCTGTACGCTCATATCGATCTCTTTTCCTTTTTTACTCTGCAACTTTTCACAATCTGGCAAAGGGAGGTTGGATACCGAGAATACCTTTTCCTCCTCTAACTTTCTTTTCGAAGACAATACTGGCTCGAACTGCTTCTTCATGTTTAAAGATGTGTTATAACATTCCCACGCCATGCATTGGTCGTTCCTCATTTCTCCGACCCCTGCCAAAGTGGGAAACTTGACCATCTGGTGGTAAGTCGACACGACCGCTTTGAATACGTTTAAAGCCGGTCTTCCCAAAATTGCATTATAAGCGAACGAGGTACTCACGACCAAGAACTTAACCATCTTCGTAACATCTTTAGGTTTTTTACCCATAGTAGTACTCAAGAGAATGGTTCCGAGAGGAACAATTTCCGATCCACCGAACCCAATGAGCGGGGTGGATACCCGTTCCAGTCGCGGGTGTTGTAGATTCATTCTGTCGAGTGCCTCAGAAGAGATTATGTTTGCCGAACTGCCATTATCGATTAATACCCTCCTAACTTCGAAGTTAGCAATTCTCAGGGTCAAGACCATCGAAAAATCAGGGTCATCTTCATTAGTATCCCAAGTCACATCACTTGGTCTGTCAGCCTCGGAAAAACTAATGACTTGATTTATTGAGGGCGCTGGTCTTAAGGACATGACTTCTTTCTTAGTCGAGACACCAGTCTTTATCGACCTGGCCGTCCTTTTCCTCGCATTCCTGCTATCTCCCCCAGCTGGCCCACCAGATATCATATTGATCACCCGATTCGTCTGGTCCTCTGCTTGGTGTTGATCCTCACGGTGTTGATCGGAGGACCTCCTAGGACTTCTGGATCGATAACGGCTGTTATGGTTCTCCTTTCTGACGTATTCCTTCAACTTTCCTTGAGCAATCAGTTTTTCGATTTCCTGCTTTAATTGAAAACAATCCTCGGTGCTATGCCCCCGAGCTCTGTGGTATCTGCAATACTTATCGTGATTCATAGTCCCTGGCCTAGGTTGAGTGATACGCCGAGCTCCAGGGACCAAATTTCTCTCCTCGAGGACTGTTAGAATCTCGTCCCTTGAGGTATTCAGTCTGGTAAAGTTGTTTTTTCCATGCTCCGTCCTCGGAGCCCTATCTGGAGACGCAGGTCGACCGTAGACATTAGATCTGTGGGTCGGAGCCTGAGGTTTATAGACCTTAAGTCTCTGCCAAACCGAGCCTCTTTGCTGCGCGTTTGACCCTCCGTAGTCGCTTGGCTTCGGGATAGGGGCCCGATCAGGTTTCTTCACGACCGGGGGCCTAGGATTCTGTGCATTCTTTAACTTATTCATTTCCTCCTGGATCATGTATTTCTCAGCTATTTCCATAATTCGCTCGAAAGACTTTGGTTGCTTTCGGCAGAGAGCATTCCCGAACTGGCTATTACGGGTCAGCTCGAACATCAATGATGACAGAAATTCAATCTGTGGGGTATCAACTTTCAGAAGTTCAATACTAAATCGAGCCAGCCACTGCCTCAGTGTTTCTCCTTCCAGTTGCTTCACCGTTCCCAAATGATTAGCAGGTAGCCTTTGTTTCCTTTGGCTAGCAAACTGATGTTTCAATTTATCGCACAACTCATCGAAAGAGAAGATCGAGTTCGGAGGTAGTTTTCCGAACCAAGCCAAAGCAATTCCCTCGAACGTTGTGACCATGATTTTGCAACAAAAATCCTCCGAATGTCCATATAAATTCAACACATTTATGAAACTGTTTATATGCTCCCCGGGGTCAGAGGTCCCACTATATCTTGGCAACCTGGTCGGGACCGTCTCTGTTCCCCGAGCTTCTCTAATTTCTTGACAGAAAGGCGAACATCGCATAATGTTCGTGCTCAGTTCCCTATTTCGCGCTTCAAGGAAAACGGCCCCATGCTCTTTGGCCTCAACTCCTCGAGCCCTGACGTCTGCGGGTGGGGTTTCTTTTATTAACTTCTCCTTCTCCAACTCCTTTGAGACTCTTTCTTGAACAATCTTTTCCAAGTCAGCCTCGGTCACCTTCCTGTAGGCTGGTTTTCTAGATCTCTCCACAGCTTTGGGTTGACTTTCCCCGACCACCGAATCCTCTAAATTTTGCACGTTCCTAGAAGGTTGCCCTGATCGGACAACAGTTCTAGCTCGCGGAGGGTTGGGTCTTACATCAGATGGTTCGCCCAGAGCAGATCGACGAACACTTCCTTCCCTTAGCCTGTTGGAAATCGGACCCCGAGCAGTAGGCTGATCGACCGGGGGCTGCTGACCTGGCAGAGTTTCATGATCTGCTCTCTCCGTGTTCAAGAATTCTCTACACATGGTTCCGATAATGGAACGTAAATCAGCCATTGTCGTATGAATAGGCATATCATTCGGCGGGTCGAGCGGCGGCACCTCAGATTGGTGGGCCGCTCGGGATTGGTTACTTGGTTCATTATTTACGGAGCGCTGCGCTCCAACAGCTTGTGAAGGCTCACCTCGATTGTACGTGTACCTCTTAGTAGTTGGCATATTTCGATCTAACACCCGAGTAGGCCCCACGGTGGGCGCCAATTGTTTATACCGTTTTTCGTTCGAGTTCAATAAGGAAAGTAGAGTATAACAATATATGAATCGAGCGTGTGAAAACTGTATATTGATATCGGTGTTCGAATACAAATTACAAAGCGGGTCTACCCGAGCATTACGGGATGCCGTACTACTAGAAAGACTAAATACAATGAGAATACAAGCTAGTTCCTAATCCGAACAGTAGGTCCGAGCAGAAGGAATATTTTGGAAGTCGTGACGTCCCTGATGTCATAAATGCGCCGCGTATTTATAGGAACAGTAATGAGCTAGCTAGACCATCCGTAGGAGAACACCTCTCGGCCAGCTGTATAAAGCTGTAGATCGGCCCCACAGTAATTCGAGGAGACGAGTAGATCGGGAAGTAGGTCGGAATACTTGATCTAGAGCTATCAACCGGGCTTGATCGGAAAACCATGTTCTTATAGTCGGAGAATACCATTCTGGTCGGGATCGAGCCCGAGCTTGAGCAGAAAGTATTTCCTAAAGTGGCGTATGCGAAATACCCCTCATCAGACCTGTTGGTCGACTCGATGGCAGGTTTTGCAATCTTTAGTATGATGGACGCATTCCAAGGCTTCTATCAGATTTTCATGGATGAAAAAGATCAAGAAAAGACTGCATTCATTACCGAACAAGGCGTATATTGTTTCATAGTGATGCCGTTCGGATTGAGAAATGCTGGGGCAACCTATCAACGGTTGGTTAACCTGATGTTTAAAGAGTTGATCGGAGAAATAATGGAGGTGTATGTCGATGACATGCTGGTAAAAAGCATGAGTGAAGAAGATCATATTAAACACCTTGACCGTTGCTTCAAGATCTTGAGGAAATATGGAATGAAGCTCAACCCCTTAAAATGTACATTTGGGGTAAGGTCCGGAAAATTCTTAGGATACTTGGTCCATGAGAGAGGCATCGAAGCAAATCCAGAGAAGATACGAGCAATTACTGAAATGAAACCTCCTAGAAATATTACTCAGGTACAAAGTCTAGTCGGAAAGATTGTTGCTCTTAATAGATTCATATCAAGGTCCGCAGACAAAAGTTTACCATTTTTTCAAACTTTGCGAAGAGCTAAGACCTTTGAATGGACTGAGGATTGTGATCATGCATTCGAGCAACAGAAAAGTTATCTAACCTCGCCACCTATGCACGCCAAACCTACGGAGGGACAACCCCTATACATATACATCGCTATTTCCAAGGCTGCCGTGAGCTCGGTTATGATAAAAATTGAGGGCTCGGACCACAAGCCTGTCTATTATTTGAGTAAGTTATTGCAAGGAGCAGAAAAGAATTATTTAACAATTGAAAAATTCGCTCTGGCTTTGGTGACGTCAGCGCGAAGGTTGCGGCCTTACTTTCAAACATACAAGATCATCGTACTTACCAATCAGCCTCTGAGGCAAGTATTATCAAAACCGGAAGCCTCGGGAAGATTGATCAAATGGGCTGTAGAATTGGGACAATACGAGATCGAATATCGACCGCGAACTGCAATCAAGGCTCAGATACTTGCAGATTTCCTCCTTGAAACTCCAAGTCTGTCGGAGACAGGCTCCAATGTGACATCGACGAGCGATAACAGTATTATGATCGTCAATGACCTACCATGGCTTATGCATGTCGATGGCGCATCGAGCAGAGATGGTGGAGGTGCGGGAATTAATTTCCAAGTGCCAAACGGCGAGGATATGAATTATGCCATCACTTTAGACTTCGTGGTAACCAATAACGAAGCAGAATACGAAGCCCTAATTGCGGGGTTGGAAATGGCTATACAGGCCGATATAAAGATTTTAAATGTCTTGACTGATTTCGAGCTAATTCAGAGACAAATTAGCGGAATGTACGAAGCAAAAGAATACAACATGATAAAGTATTTGGCGAAAGTGAAAGATTTGACTGGGAAATTTGATAAGTTTGATATTCAAAATATCCCACGAGAAGAAAATCGATGGGCAGATCAACTATACAGATTTACAGGAACAAGGGATGGTAAATCTAAAAGAGTAATCACCTGGTTAATCTCCAAAACTCCTTCGATCGACCTCGATACTGTCCCAGTGACTGATGTAATGGAAATCGACTTAGCAGCGGACAGTTGGATGACTCCATTAATCACCTATTTGAGAGATGGATCACTACCTAGCTGTAAAAATGAAGCCAGGAGGATAAGATATCGAGCACCAAGATATGCAATGATAGAAGGAAAACTCTACAGACGATCCGTCTCAGGAATTCTGTTGAAATGCATTCCCTAAACACAATTCCGACAGCATCCTTCGAAGCATACATGAGGGAGAAGCTGGGAATCATAGTGGTGCTCGAGCACTTACGCTAAAATGCTTAAGAACAGGTTACTATTGGCCAACAATGTACGCGGACGCACAAGACTATGTAAAACACTGTCATTATTGTCAGGTACATTCAAACATAATACATCAACCAGCTGAGACAATACACCCAATTCCGATCTGTTGGCCCTTTGATCAATGGGGAATCGATATAGTGGGACCGTTCCCAATGGCCAGACCAAAAAAGAGCTATGTTTTGGTCGCTGTCGAATATTTCAGCAAGTGGATTGAATGCATAGCCTTGGCTCGGATAACGCAGTTCCAAGTTATAAATTTTCTCTGGAAAAATATAGTCTGTCGTTTTGGAATCCCAAGAATTTTGATCTCTGACAACGGAACCCAGTTTGCTGGAAAACAAGTTCAGGAATGGTGCTCGAAGCTAGGAATACAGCAGAACTTCACATCTAATGGACATCCTAGAGCTAATGGACAAACCGAGGTGGCAAATCGAGAGATTGTCAAATCCCTCGAGAAAAGACTGGACGATGCCAAAGGAAAATGGTTGGACGAACTGCCAGGAGTCGTTTGGGCCAACAGAACTACAGTTAAAGCCTCAACGGGTGAAACACCGTTTAGCCTAGTTTATGGGTCGGAGGCAGTCATCCCAGTAGAAGCACTAGTCCCCAGCCCTAGAATTGAGCTCTATAAGGAGGAATCAAACGATCAACTAAGAAAGGATGATATTGATTTGAGCGAAACCTTAAGGGAAAGAGCCAGTCTGCGTTTAGAAGCGGCTAAATCCAGCATGGAAAAGGCCTACAATCAAAAGGTGCGGATACGATCATTCAAAGAGGGTGATTTAGTACTTAAAAAAGTTGAAGTATCCAAACATGTGGGAAAGTTACAGCAAAATTGGGAGGGTCCCTATGTGGTGATTGCGGTCGGAAAAAAGGGATCGTACAAGATAGCTCATATGGATGGAACTTTGCTTCCTCGAACATGGAATGCGGTAAATCTCAGAAGATATTATGGACGTTAAAGCCAAAGACAAGAAAATTTAGAAATTAGACAGGATTCATAAGAAATTAGTTTTTCCATTTTTAGAATGCTCTGTTATTACCCTTTTTGTGCATTAAAGTTCTTCTACAATTATAATAAAAAGCTTTTGCTTATTTCCCCATGTGACGTGTTCAAAAGACTTTTGTCAAAAAACGATCTACAAAGTTTAAAACCACATTTGGTATAAAACCTAAGTACAATAAATCTTTGAGTAACACCAATAGGATCGGTATAAACTCATTGATATCCTACACGAACGATCTACACAGGTTAAAACCAATAATTGGTATACAACCTAAAACATTTTGAGTAAAACCGATTGGGTCGGTATACACTCATCAATCTCCTAACAAAACGATCTACAAAAGTTGAAACCACAGTTGGTATAAAACCTAAGTATAGTGAAAATTTTGAGTAAAACCGATTGGGTCGGTATACACTCATCGATCTCCTAACAAAACGATCTACAAAGGTTAAAACCACAGTTGGTATAAAACCTAAGTATAATGAAAATTTTGAGTAAAACCGATTGGGTCGGTATACACTCATCGATCTCCTAACGAACGACCTACAAAGGTTAAAACCACAATTGGTATAAAACCTAAGTATAATAAAAATTTTGAGTAAAAACCGATTGGGTCGGTATACACTCATCGATCTACAAAGGTTGAAATCCGAAGATTGGCACAACATCTAAAGTATGATAAATTTTTTGAGTAAAAACCGATTGGCTCGGTAAAACTCATAGATAAGACACATATACATTCATCAAACGATCTACATAAAGGAACAACTGATATAAAGTAAAATTTTTGTTATCACTGATAAACATGTACATCGGAAAAATACACAAACCTACCCTAGCTAATCGACAGCAAATTCTATTACATGATGAAGAAAGGAGCTAACAAAGGAAATTCAGCTTGATTTGTCTACGTATTTCTCTCAGAATTCTTGCCACCAGCTAGGATCAGTCGGGATTCTGGCGACAAAGCTTTGGAATCAGAAAGAGCTTTGAGAGATCATAATGTTACGACGGTCGATGGTGGTCAGCATTTGGTGATCATACATTCTCGTTTTAATGAATTGACCAGCTTTCCACCGACCACGTAACTAATGGATCGGAACCCCACAACACCGACCTTTACCCATTAACGTAGGTTGGTCAGTTAGTCATAGGCATTCCAATCCATTCCCCTTACTAGGGGTCGGAGATTTCATGGTTTTTGCGAAGTCTCCACTTTCCGATTCCGCCCATACCGAGTCGACGTGATAAGCGTTTTGATGGATTCTCGAATTAGGCGGACGACCGCCATTTTGAGCAAAGAAGAAGTACATTTGTTTGAGGTTATTTACTTCTGATGGTAACTAGATGGAAGATAAAAGATTCCTTTTATATATAAAAGGAGTTCAGATCCAACGGTGAAACTCGTATCTAATCAACAGCAATGACGCCACATCGGGAATTGCGTTACAGAATTATAACTGCAAACCTTAAATACAGGAAAGGAAATAAATACGTTTTGATTCGGTCAAAATAGAAGTATTATATTAGATCGATGAAGACAATACAACGACTATCATAGCAGAGCTAATATTACATGCCGACTATTCATCGATCGAGTACATTAAGTAATTACATCTACAAAATAACAAAAGAAAGATTCTGGTCTCCAAACACTTCAAAGCTTCATCGGAATGATCATCTTTTCTTCTACTTTGAGAACAGTGACGAGAAACTAATGTTCAGGTATTCTTCTCCGGATCGACGGCTAACGATCATCGGGAGAAGGATACCTGTCTTCTCAACTCGACCACCTCGAAAAAGCTGATGCTTATTCCTTACATAGTAGATTAGGGATCAGAAGGGTCTCATGCATAACATCGTCGACCTGTTAGAAACAAGTTGATTTCGATAAGCATAGAATCCTGCTTTCCTCTAATCTCGACCTCTATCATACGGCGTGGTTTATGGTCGACTAATCCCCAGTTATGAGATTCGCCCGACCATCACCATAAAAAATGGAGATCTCTGTTTTCCAATTCCTCCCATACCAAGTAAAAAACTCATCATTTCGCAAGATAATATGTTTTGGTGGACGACAGTACTTGTAACAATAACAATGCTTGATGAACAAGTTCATTTCTGAGGATGCGGAAGCATGGAATGACCCCTTTTATAGGAAGAAGATAAAGGATCCAATGGTGTTGCACTGAGATCCTATCAACGGTCCAGATTAACAGTATTACTAGAATAATACACAGTGTCGGATAAATGATCAATCAATGCCAAAAACTGGAATTACGAGGCTCCAGATAAATTGGTCAAGAATAATTGTTTTTATTCAGATCTTTTAGAGGATCATTACATTTCATGGAAAACAACCAAATCATCAAGAAAAACTACATTTATCTTCACAGTCTAAATACAATTATTACACATACTAGTCCTATTTTGCTACGCCTCGGAATGATCTACTCCTTCAGATTCGACCTACTCCTTATTCTCAGACTACTACCACTGCATTGAAACAAGGAACATGCAGAAGTGCGTATATTTGCTGATGCTGGAAGAGACACATGCTACATCAGAAGTCGATCACAGTATCAAGCTACAGCACACTGAGAAAGGAATGGTTTAGAGGCTACTTTTTCTGCAAACGAGGAAGGAAAGAACTTTACTGTCGTACAGTTGAGACAGGTTCGTTTTCCTTGTATTGGAGACAAGTTTTCGAGCATGCATGGACAGAAAAGCATCCCTTCCCCAGGGATCACCACCATTTTTAATGAACTAACCAGCTCTCGCTTCTCCAAAACATTATTTGGCTTGATGTCTCCACCATAGTCGTCATGCCATAGAAACCATAATGATATGTTTATGGGCGACATGTTATTTTAAGTCTTTTATTTTTTCTACTTATCCAATAAGTTATTTATACTACAAGGAATCAATCATTCAATGGACAGAGCATACGAACCGTTCCTACAGTTACGGCACACCTACCAGATTGACTTCTCATCTTCCAAGAATATTGAGAGAAGAAATTGCATTTATTGGCAGGCAGGTCGAAAAGACGCGGAAATCGAACAAAAAACCGTGTTCTTTCATTCATCAGGCAAAATGTATATTTACATCGCTAAAAAAAAAAAAAAAAAAAAAAAAGGAAGAATGTCTTTATCTACTGATCTTGAACATGATCGGAAATTGTCGGATAACCAAGATAAGTCATCATTTCTTGAGCACGTTGCTTATACCCAAGAGAAAAACCTCTGTCAAACTCTTGATCTTTCAGCTGGAGAAGATTTTGGTTCTCCTTAGTAAGCTGCTCCTTATCAGCCTCCAAACTGCTGTTTTCTCGAGCAAGTTCTTCCTTCTCTCTAGTGAGCCTCTCAGTGGTAGCTCGGAGATGCTCAACCTCAGTCATCAGCAGTCGATGAGCAACAGCAATTGAATCTACCCTTTCGAGGGATTCTTCTCGAGCAAAGTAAGATTCGTCATTTTGTATCCCGAGCTGGAGAGCTTCATGCTTAGCCTGTTTGGAGAAATATGGGTGAGAAATTTAAAACACCTAGATCTCTTTTGACAAACAACAAAATACGCTTACCATCTCCAAACGTTTGAAAATGGACTGGACAAGTTGCAAGGAAGAGTGGTTCTTCAATTTATCAAGCTCCTTAGGCAAAATTGTACCCATTCCCAGATTCCAAGAAACCCCATCAGGCTCGAGGGATGTTGGAATACATGCATCGCTCGAGACCCCACCAGCTCGAGGCATCCCAAGCTCAGTGATTTCTTCGACCTGCTCCTTGAACGGACGTTCGTCTAAAAGAGACGGGTCATCCGCCGTATTTTCAAAACCAGAACAACTAGGACCAGAACCAGTTTTTAATACATCTTGAGAAATACGGGCAGGAGAGACCGTTCGAGTATGTTGTGAGCTGGAAACAACAACTTGAGAACGAGGGGAGGCAAAGAAAGACTCAGGAATGTCTTCCACAGAACCCCTTAACTGCAGTATTGGATCAATCTCAGAATTGGGAGCAGTAGTCACGACCTGTGTGCAACCTTCGAGACTAGCAGATTGATTTGTTGCATCTCGGTCGGAAGGGGAATGTTCACCCACTGGTCGTTCAAATGGAGGAGGAGAAGCAGCTCTAGACTCCTCATTCGTTATTTGTTCCACGGGAGGAGGAGAAACAGTTCTAGATTCCTCGTTTATTGACTGATCGAATCGAGGAGGAGTAGCACCTCTGGACTCCTCGTTCGTTTTTTGATCCACAGGAGGAGGAAGAATAGTCCCAGACTCCTCGTTGGTTGTTTGATCTACTGGAGGTGGCGAAATAGATCGAGAACCTTCAGTTTGGCAAGCTTCCAGAATTTTCGGATCAACCAAAGGACTGCGGATCGAAGCCCTTGGAAATTCCATGGATGAGTTCGCAGTTTCTCGTGTCAGAGAAGGAATATTCTCCACTGTCTTTGAACGACCACCGGAGGGGGAGGGCACTGATCCAGATCGAGGCATGGCTTCTCGAGAAGAAGATCCCCCTTGGGAAGACGATTGATGAGAACTTTCCGTTCGGATTTTCTTCCTAGGAGTATCTCGTCGGGACGGACCCTGCAAAGATCGTTTAGTGGCTCCAGAAAAAAGGTTGGAACTCATGATCGAAAAGTCAGAAGTTCTTACGAGATATCGAGTTATGAGCTCCGATCAACGACAAGGAAATTTTATATTACAAGTGGGGACGCGCGGTAAAACTTCAAAGATTTTACCTTTATATATAGTAAAGGAAATGACAATTATGTCCTCAATCCTTGGCGCGCATAAATAAACTTTCAAATAGACAACAAAATGGATCAACAAATACGCAATATGGTCATCGAAACGACGAAGAATATTTCATTCAAAATCATGTATTTCATTCAAAGTCAGGAAATTACATATCCTGCGAGATTTACTACAACAAGATGACTAAATTTACAATAGCAAAAGAAGAAAACAAAAGATAATCTTAAAAAACATCCTAAGCTTGGGAATTGGTTTCTTTCGGGGACGATCCCTCCTTTTCTCTTTCGTTCCTCTCGTCGACATGATCTCCTTCGATATCCTCCTCTTCGTCATCGTCTCCATCTTCATTCACTCGATCCTCCAGGATATCCTTTATTAGCTCATAATCAGGAGCTGGCACGAAAAACGGAGTTCCGTACTCATCAACTAAATGAGCCAGAGGATGGTTACTGTACATGACTGAAGGTAAGCAACCTGGAGGATAGTCTTGAAGTTGTCGATCTTTCTCAATAGCCATAATCCGACGATATTCCTCGCGCTTATCAGGAATCTGTCCAGACTCGATCAATTGGTCGACCCCCTTAAAAAATGAGCTCAAGAGTAAATCTCCAATTTTCTGATGGATTATAGCTGTATGCACTGGAGAATCAAGAAACTCTCGAACAATGGGCTCGACCTCAGAAGCTCGATGCTCGTCTATAATCCTATCCAAATCAGTAGAATCGTCTTCCTTTGCCGCGAGTTGAGATCGAAGTGAGGCGATCTCCGACTCCAATTTGCTAACCATAGTGCCATGCGAAACTCGCTGCTCATCCAGTTCACGAGTTAATTGGTCGACCTGGGCCTGATACCGACTAGCATCCGTCATCATACTAATAATATGCGGATTGTCAGTTTCCAAATTCTCATTGGCAAGAGGAACAAATTGGGTCGCAGCAGAAGCTCGAGAATTACCGACCTGAGCAAGTTGCTCTTCAAGTTCTTTGACTCTAGCATTTAAGATTCTGTTGCTTTCTTCAATATAATCGCACTGTTCTCTATGCAAGGCCATGTCATAAAGCGCGGACACGATGGCATTACCGGTCTGCGATAGAAAAAGATTGTCTAAATAAATAGAGAATAAAATGTTGAAGTATTAATAAAAGAATGGACGAAACTGAAAACATTACCACTTCGTGGGCATGTGCTGCCCTTGCCAGCTGTTCGAGAGGTTTTTTCTTGATCGTCCGATTTACGTCTTGAGTGAAGGTCGAAGATAGAAGAACTCGAATGGATTTATCCACGACATTCTCCTTGTCATCAGACGCCAATGTATCCTTCTCGGAATACCCAGCCGCCCTTTTTCCTTGAAGATGACTCTCGATCATATCTACCAGGGAAGCTTTATGACTAATGTCTCCAACATGAGTGAAATATTCTCCTCCTTTGTCGAAAAACTGGGTTCGTCTTTTAGCTTCAGGGCCGGTAGGATTGCGCTCCGACCAAGATTGACAGCCTAAAATACCATGTTTATCCCTAAGGAATTTGGGTGGATAACCGCGGCCTGGGCGAGAGCTTGAAGACGGTATTTCCGATGAAGTCTGATCAGAAGAGGGGGGAGCCACTCGAATTGGATCAGCATTTTCAAATGACTCCTCCTCGATATTCTCCAAATCCATAAATTGATTTCTTCTCCTTTTTCTGGACTCCTTTTGCTCTATGGGGGCTTTACCCCAGGACTTTCTCGAGTTCGAAAGAACAGATTTTCCGACTACAGAAAAACGACAGTTCTCGACCATAGTGGCTGCATTGGGAAAAAGATAGATGTTAATAAATGACGAATTCATAAATCCATTTATGAACAAAGTGAAGTTAGGAAATGATCTTACCAAGAGATCGATTATCCGATGAAATGGAAAACTCCAAAGAACTTAGTCCTGCTTTCCGAAGAAAGATCTCTCCGATCAAATAAGCTGATTGGTACTTATTTAATCTCATCTCCTCGATCATAGCGGATGAAAATTGGTCGTCCGGGGCCATTTCGCCAATCACTCTTCGACCACCACATACACAAGAATCATTATAGCCCCAATCATGAGAAAACTCCTGGGTTTCTCCGTTTTCAAGAATATGCACGGTCGGAGCCTTAACAAAAAAGGAACTTGATTTCCATTCCGTGCTATTACTCGAAATAGCGTTTTCGAGAATTGCGTAGCCAGGTCTTTGGCTGACATAATAATAACCTCTATTGGAGGAGGTCGTTACAGAAAATCGGAAAAAGTGAAGAAAATTGCGGAATGAGGGTTGCAGACCTCGAGCGACCATCAAGACAGAGAATGCCGTAATAAAAGCAATGGCATTCGGAACAAGTTGGGTTAATGAGACAATGAAGGTCTCCAGATATTCACGAAGAACCGAAGACAGAGGAAAACGGAGCCCATGCTCGAAATGGGACGTATAAAAAGCTCGACAGTTGGCGGGAGGAGTGTTGACCCTCTCTTCGGAAGAGGGAATAATGATCTCAAAATCCGAGGGGAAATAGCGACCGTATTCCTTTTTCAAAGAAGGTAGATCCTCTTCTTTCCATCGAGAAGGAAAGAATTCTACAGGGGCAGAAATTTGAGGTTGAGACGTTTTGGATTTCTTGGATGCCTTCGACACCATCTCTTCCTCTGGAATGATCTCTACTACCAAACTATCAACTTCTTTTTCAGCATAATCTTTAACCTCCTCTACTTGAGAATTATCTGGTCCTTCGTCATCATCAGATGAAGAAACATCAGGATTGGTAATATTAGGAGGAACTTGTTCTCCTACATTTTGGGTTGAGGAATGAGGATTTTGCGAGGTCGAAGCCATTTATCCTTGAAATAGTGCACTCGAGGAAATAAGGAAATAACAAGATTATCGACTTAATCTTTACTGATGGAAGATTTAAAATATCTGGGGTAAAAAGTATAATATCCTGCTTATCTCGATTATATATATGGGAGGTGAAAAGACAGATTCAGCCCTTCGCGTCTCTTCATATTCTCGCCAATTAAAATCCTGAAAAGATCCTGCCGCTGTCTGACACACGTTAACCAAAATACGTGTATGTACGTAGAAAGTTCTAACGAATATGCACTCTTTTTTCCTCGTTCGGTTTTTATCCCGAAGAGGGTTTTTCCGAACAAGGTTTTTAACGAGGCATATTTCATGAACGATGAAAGGATTAAAGTAATTACTACTTCTACTTCTACGAGCTCCAGCTACGATTACGCTCGAGAAGTGAGGGAGTACTGATGAGGGCTATTTTGCACATACAACCGAGTAGGAATATCCGAGGAGATTCAAGATCGATCCGACCTACATGAACTGCAAGATCGACTCGATCCGCCAAAACATATCTGATCGACCTACTGTCCGATCTAGCGGACTTAATGGGCCACGCAGTACTCCTAGGCCATGCAGGATTCCTAGGCTAAATAGGATTCCCAGTTCAGTTAGGACAGGGGGAAGATTATAAATAGTGAATCTTACTTTGTATTAGGGATCCAAATTTTAACCTATCAATAAGACTATTACAAGTTCTCCTCTCATATATTTTATTGTTCTTTATTTTATTCTTGAATTGCACCATCCTGAGTACTTTAACCAAACCCCTAAATATAATATTGTTCTCTCATAATTATTACTGATTTTATAACCTAAGACGAAATTCAGTTAAATCAACTGCCATGTACATATGATCTTTCTATCGACTCAATTTCCCGATCGAGACCTAGGACGTGTGAATTGATCGGCACCTCTACTTATCTCGATTTTGTACTTTGTAATTCTGGATAATAATTCCAGTTTGACTGCTAAATTGGAAAACCCCTTTCCAAATCCGTCACTGACCATGGCCATGGGTTTCTCGTAATATATTATCTAAGAATGTACATGAAATTCTCTTATCCATTACGATGAGTCGGTAGATCTCTTATTGATGTTAACCACCCGCGTACACGATTATACGCACCCAAAGTAGGCACACGATGATCAGGCTACGTGATCGACACCTAAGTCAAAGTACGCACACCCGTGCACCAAATTCGCCCTAGCATCTCAAGTCTTAGGACTAAACCATACACTATTATAAGTCTTGAGAAACATCCCATCACCGATATGCGACATGCACTTCAACAATGGGTTTCTCTGTTCGCGTTGTTCGATGCGTTTGATCCCCTATCGAACCACCTACTCATATGCACGGACATCTAATGTCTTGCTCATTAAAGGCTACAAATTCACTCCATGTGAATCATGCATAATCGTACATGTCTTAGCGATTCCTTCGATATCCCGTCTCGTTTGGAATCTATGACCTGGAACGTGTTTTAAGATCACGACCTTATATATTGTTTCATGATTGCACTCAAACTGAAGTGAATCGTCCCATAGTCGAATGTAATCTTAGGATTTCAACCAATCGCTTAAATGTGTTCGCGAGAAATGAAGTTGGCCATTGTTCATTCTATACAATATAAATAAACGTGCGTATTAATCATTAATTCAAAATATCGTTTATTACGGAATAGTCCTATTACAAGCTAAAAAGTATAGCCTCTGCAGCAACCCTTGCACCATTTCCAAAATGCAGGATCCTATCCCGGGGCTTAAGTGTTCTTACTACTCCCATCACCTGCAGATCATTGTAGATATGAGAAACAGTTGCGGTGTCTAACACCAATGATGCACAAATAATGGAGATATTAACTTCAATAAAGAATATACCTTAGGCTACCGTCTTAAGGTAGTCTGGGCAGTTCCTTTTCCAATGCCCTACTTTCTCGCAGTGGAAACATTCGTCTTCTGGGCTCTTGCGCATTTCCTCGACAAACTTAGTGAACGCTTTGGAAGAGAACACCTTCTTCTTCTTCTTACCTATCTTAGACTTTGCAGCCTTCGACTAGTAAGCGATCATGACAGGTTTCTCCTTCTTAAGGGTTTATTCTGCCGTAACCAACAGATTGGTCAATTCGTGGAGAGCGAGATTTCTCGCTTTCATGTTGAAGTTCAACACGAACTGGTCAAACGAGCGAGGCAGAGTATGGAAAAGAAGGTCAGTGCTAAGATCAGCGTGAAGATTAGAAAATTAGGTTTAAGGAGTCTCTAAAGACTCCTATTTATAAGCCCCTTAGATTCCTTGATGTGCAAGACTTTTTATCGGCTCTATAATTAAAGTGGCCCAAGTCTTGCACTTTAATTTAATTAACTCTTTAATTAAATTGGCGCAATTAATCTAATTAATTTCTCTTTTAAATATTAATTAACACTTTAATTAATTAGACCATTTAATTAATTATTCTTCACATTGAACTAACACTTTAATTCAATTATTGATTTAACTTCCTTAAATCATTTATTTCCTTTTTGACTGACACTGTCCTACTGTATTGTGTGTGACCCTCTAGGTTCACTATCAATTGGCAGCAGGCCTACGAACCTTTCGTGATTTAATTATGAGAAATTAATTGCATAGATCAGTTAAACACTTTTAATTGACCACTCCAGAATTAATCTCCAATTAATTCAAGAGTGCCTACACCTCATTGTCGATGTCTAGCCACAAGCCAATGAGGCCCAACTTCAGGTGAATTGATCTTGCGAACATCACCTCTTATAACTGCCATGTAGATACGATCTTTCTATCTACTCAATTTCCCGATCGAGACCTAGGACGTGTGTGAATTGATCGGCACCTCTACTTATCTCGATTTTGTACTTTGTAATTCTGGATAATAATTCCAGTTTGACTGCTAAATTGGAAAACCCCTTTCCAAATCCGTCACTGACCATGGCCATGGGTTTCTCGTAATATATTATCTAAGAATGTACATGAAATTCTCTTATCCATTACGATGAGTCGGTAGATCTCTTATTGATGTTAACCACCCGCGTACACGATTATACGCACCCAAAGTAGGCACACGATGATCAGGCTACGTGATCGACACCTAAGTCAAAGTACGCACACCCGTGCACCAAATTCGCCCTAGCATCTCAAGTCTTAGGACTAAACCATACACTATTATAAGTCTTGAGAAACATCCCATCACCGATATGCGACATGCGCTTCCACAATGGGTTTCTCTGTTCGCGTTGTTCGATGCGTTTGATCCCCTATCGAACCACCTACTCATATGCACTGACATCTAATGTCTTGTTCATTAAAGGCTACAAATTCACTCCATGTGAATCATGCATAATCGTACATGTCTTAGCGATTCCTTCGATATCCCGTCTCGTTCGGAATCTATGACCTGGAATGTGTTTTAAGATCACGACCTCAGATATTGTTTCATGATTGCACTCAAACTGAAGTGAATCATCCCATAGTCGAATGTGATCTTAGGATTTCAACCAATCGCTTAAATGTGTTCGCGAGAAATGAAGTTGGCCATTGTTCATTCTATACAATATAAATAAACGTGCGTATTAATCATTAATTCAAAATATCGTTTATTACGGAATAGTCCTATTACAAGCTAAAAAGTATAGCCTCTGCAGCAACCCTTGCACCATTTCCAAAACGCAGGATCCTATCCCGGGGCTTAAGTGTTCTTACTACTGTCATCACCTGCAGATCATTGCAGATATGAGAACCAGCTGCGGTGACTAACACCTATGATGCAAAGTTAATGGAGATATTAACTTTAATAAAGAATATACCTTTGGCTACCGTCTTAAGGTAGTCTGGGCAGTTCCTTTTCCAATGCCCTGCTTTCTTGCAAAGGAAAAATTCGTCTTCTAGGCTCTTGCGCTTTTTCTCGACAACCTTAGTGATCGCTTAGGAAGAGAACACCTTCTTCTTTTTCTTACCTCTCTTAGGCTTTGCATCCTTCGATTGGTAAGCGATCATGACATGTTTCTCCTTCTTAAGGGTTGATTCTGCCGTAACCAACAGATTGGTCAGTTCATTATGAGCGAGATTTCTTTCTTTCATGTTGAAGTTCATTGCTAAGATCAGCGTGAAGATTAGAACAATAGGTTTAAGGAGTCTCTAAGGACTCCTATTTATAAGCCCCTTAGATTCTTTGATGTGCAAGACTTCTTATGGGCTCTATTATTAAAGTGGCCCAAGACTTGCACTTTAATTTAATTAACCCTTTAATTAAATTGGCGCAAGTAATCTAATTAATTTTCTCTTAAATATTAATTAACACTTTAGTTAATATTTAATTAATTAGACCATCTAATTAATTATTCTTCCAGTTAAACTAACACTTTAATTCAGTTTTTGATTTAACTTCCTTAAATCATTTATTTCATTTTTGAATGACATTGTCCTACTGTATTGTGTGTGACCCTCTAGGTTCACTATCAATTGGCAGCAGGCCTACGAACCCTTCGTGATTTTATTACGAGCAATTAATTGCTCCAATCAATTAAACACTTTTAATTGACAACTCCAGAATTAATCTCCAATGAATTCAAGAGTACCTACACCTCATGGTCGATGTCTACCAACAAGCCCATGAGGCCCAACTTCAGGTGAATTGATCTTGTGAACCTCTACTCTTATAACTTCCATGTACATACGATCTTTCTATCGACTTAATTTCTCGATCGAGACCTAGTGATGCGAACCTCAATAGGAAGATTCAATTTCATCCCAAGAAAAACTAAAAATCAGATTGAAAGTGATAGTGAACTTGTGACCGAACGATTATATGGAATCGCAAACCACAAGTATTCCAGATTGTAGTGAACTTGTGACCCAACGATTATAAAGAATCGCAAACCACAAGTATTCAATTTTTGATAAGTGTTGGGATACAAAAAGGTGCCTAGAATCCTCCAAATACATTTAGAAATATGAAAAGTCTTGACTATGATCTATATGGACTAATATATATTAAAATCTGATGTAAATAAAGCCAAATTGATGCTTCTCTTTCCCAAAAGACTTAATTCTATGTAAGTAACTTCAATGAATTCCAAAAGCCGTCAGATTATAGTACCTGGATTAAATTCAGAATAAATGCATCTTCTTTTGGTCCAAACTTATTCATTTTAGAATCAGCCCATATCTCTTGAATTAGCCCGTTAAAGAGCTTTTTGGATCTTGCCCTTGTAATTGGCCCAATTAAAACATACAATAGATCCTTAGCTTGTACTTGTTTCATGGTGATTCTCATCATCTTCCTTCTCTTCAAAAGGATTCGTCCTCGAATCTTCACCTACGTCATAAAGAGAAATATCAGCAACATTAAATGTAGAACTAATCTTATACTCACCTGGAAGATCCAACTTATATGCATTATCATTCACTCTTTCAAGAACTTGAAATGGACCATCTCCTCTTGGTTGTAACTTGGACCGCCTACGTTCAGGGAATCTTTCCTTCCGCATATGTACCCAAACCCAATCACCTGGTTCAAAAATGACTTGTCTCCGCCCTTTATTAGCTTCGTTATTTTTCTTTTCGATATGCTCCCTGACACTTTCATGAAGTTTCTTCACCATCTCTGCCTTCTTTTGACCATCCAAACTAGCTCTTTCCATTAACTGGCAAAGGCAGCAAATCTAAAGGTGTTAGTGGATTAAACCCATAACAACCTCAATTGGTGAAAAATCAGTAGTAGAATGAACACTCAGGTTATATGCAAATACAATGAATGGCAAACAATCTTCCTATTTTTTTAACTTCTTTTGAATTACAGTACGAAAAAAGTAGTTAAAGTTCTATTAACTACCTCGGTTTGTCCATCTGTTTGAGGGTGGCAAGTAGTTGAAAATAATAACTTAGCACCCATCTTTCCCCACAAGACTTTATAAAAATAGCTAAGAAACTTAACATCTCGATCAGATACAATGCTCCTAGGAACACCATGAAGTCGTACTATCTCACGGAAGAACAAATCAGCAATGTTTGTTGCATCATCAGTTTTATTACAAGATATGAAATGTGCCATTTTAGAAAACCTATCAACCACCACAAAAATCGAGTCCCTACCCATTCTTGACCTAGGCAAACCCAAAACAAAATCCATCGAAATGTCTACCCAAGGTGCATTAGGTACGGGTAAAGGAGTGTATAAACCATGGGGTAAGACTCAAGATTTGGCCTGCTTACAAGTAACACATCTAGAACAAATTCTTTGCACATCACGTTTCATTTTAGGCAAAAAGAAATGTTTACGCAACACTTCTAAAGTCTTCCTTATACCAAAGTGACCCATCAAACCACCTCCATGTGCTTCACGTACAAGCAACTTGATGAGGGATGTTTCGCATTCGCCATTTTAGGAAATACCACTTGCTCGAGATCGACCTCGATCCCGACCTGGATGGTATTCTCCGACCAGAAGAACCTAGTTTTCCGATCAAGCCAGGTTGATAGCACAAGGTCCTATTTTCCGATCTACTTCTATCCTCGAATTACTGTGGGACCGACCCACAGCTTTGGACAGCTGGCCGAGACGTATCCCCCTACGGATGGTCTAGCTAGCTCATTACTGTTCCTATATATACGCGGCGCATTTATGACATCAGGGACGGCACTATTCCCAAGAAACACACCAGGCTCGGACTTGCAGCTCGGAATAGGCCATAGCTTGTATCTCTTTGTATTTACCTTCCTAGTAGTACAACATCCTGTAATGCTCGGGTAGACCTACCTTGTATTTTGGACTCGAATTTTGATATTAATATACAGCATATACACATTCTATACACTATTGTTTTGCTCGACTTTCATTATTCAATACGAACGAAATACAGCATAATCAATTGGCCTTTATCACTGAACGAGGAGTCTACTGTTTCATAGTAATGCCTTTTGGATTAAGGAATGCTGGAGCAACTTATCAAAGGCTCGTGAATATGATGTTCAAGGATCTCATCGGTGAGATTATGGAAGTTTATGTTGATGATATGCTCGTGAAGAGCATGACCGAGGAGGATCATATAAAACACCTTGACAAATGTTTCGCGATCTTAAGGAAGTACCGAATGAAACTAAATCCTGCAAAGTGCACTTTTGGGGTGAGATCGGGAAAATTCCTCGGCTATTTGGTTCACGAGCGTGGCATCGAGGCAAACCCCGAGAAAATCAGAGCAATTGCCGAGCTAAAACCACCGACGAAGTTGTCTGAGGTGCAGAGTCTAATCGGAAAAGTAATATCGTTGAACAGATTTATATCCCGCTCGGCAGACAAGAGCTTGCCTTTCTTCAAATTGTTGAGAAAATCGAAAAGCTTCGAATGGAATGAGGAATGCGATAAAGCTTTCGAAGAGCTCAAGAAGTACTTAGTCTCCCCACCTACGTTGGCAAAACCGGTCGAGGGGGAGCCTTTGTATTTATACATAGCAGTTTCGACCGAGGCAATAAGTTCAGTTTTGGTGAGGATTCAAGATTCCGAGCACAAGCCTGTGTATTATCTAAGTAAGCTACTTCAAGGGGCGGAGAAGAATTACTTAGAGATCGAGAAATTTGCACTTGCTCTAGTTATCGCCGCACGGAGATTGAGGCCTTATTTTCAGACTTACAAAATCATAGTTTTGACGAATTAGCCTTTAAGACAAGTCATGTCAAAACCGGAGACGTCCGGGAGATTGATTAAATGGGCAGTGGAACTTGGACAGTTTGAGATCGAGTACCAACCTAGAACAGCAATCAAGGCCCAGGTCCTGGCTGATTTCATTGCAGAGTCGACAGGATCCAATTCGGGAGACTTGCTAGTTCCCGAGGTAAATCTGGTTGAAGATGTTCAGGAGAAAATTTGGGTGATGCATGTCGATGGGTCATCGACTAGAGAAGGAGGTGGGGCCGGAATTCACTTTCAGGGTCCCGAGGGAGAAGACCTCAGTTACGCAATATCCTTAGATTTCGTAGTCACGAACAGTGAAGCAGAATACGAGGCCCTGATCGCTGGATTAGAGATGGCAATTAAAGCGAGCATAAAGTCTCTCACCGTGTTGACCGACTCCGAGCTCGTACATAGACAAGTAAAGGGAGTGTATGATGCAAAAGAGTTCAACATGGTGAAGTATCTAAAAAAGGTGAAGGATCTGGTGGGAAAGCTGGATAAATTCGACATACAAGCTATCCCTCGAGAAGAAAACTCTTGGGCGGATTTGCTCTCGAAGTTTACGGGTTCGACGGATGGACGTAAGGAGAGAGTAATAACTTGGTTGTTATCTAACACTCCGGCTATAGATCTGAACGTAGCTCCGAGTTCTAAAATAATGGAGATAGATACTCAAGGCCTTTCCTGGATGGAACCTTTGAAAACTTATCTAAGAAATGGTACCTTGCCAGAGGACACAAATGAAGCCTGACGAATTAAATATCGAGCTCCAATGTACGTTTTGATCGAGGATCTGCTTTATAAGAGGTCAAGCTCGGGAATTTTGTTAAAGTGCATTCCTGAGAGTCAGTTCGATCTTATTTTAAAGGAAGTTCATGAGGGAGAAGCTGGAAGTCACTGCGGTGCAAGAGCGTTAGCATTAAAATGTTCGAGGACTGGTTATTATTGGCCTACTATGACTACAGACTCCATCGACTATGTTAAGAGGTGCCACCATTGCCAAATTTATTCAAATTTGATTCATCAGCCAGCCGAACAGTTGCATTCTATTCCGATCTGTTGGCCATTCGACAAATGGGGGATCGATATAGTGGGACCTTTTCCAACAGCTAGATCAAGAAAAAACTATGTCCTGGTTGCTGTGGAATACTTCAGTAAATGGATTGAATGCATTGCTTTAACAAAAATTACTCAGTTTCAGGAGATAAATTTCCTCTGGAAGTATATTGTTTGCAGGTTCGGGATACCGAGGATCCTCATCTCCGACAACGGAACTCAATTTGCGGGAAAGCAGATTTTCGAGTGGTGCGAAAAGTTCGGGATCCAGCAGAACTTCACCTCGGTCGGGCATCCCCAGGCAAACGGACAGACCGAGGTCACCAACAGGGAAATTGTCCGATCACTTGAAAAACGTTTGTCCGAAGCAAAATGCAAATGGTTAGACGAGTAATTTGGGCGAACAGGACCTCCATAAAGTCAGCCACAGGGGAAACTCCTTTTTCTTTGGTGTACGGTTCGGAAGCGGTTATCCCGGTCGAGACATTAGTGCCTTCACCAAGGGTCGAGTCTTATGATCCCGATCAGAACCAATTGTTGAGAGAAATGGATGTCGTTCACGCAGACAGTAAACGCGACCGAGCGTGCTTAAAGATCCAAGCCACCAAATCTAACATGGAAAGAGCTTATGACAAGAAAGTCAGGATAAGAACATTCAAAGTTGGGGATTTGGTGCTAAAAAAGGTAGAGGTATCTAAACACGTCGGAAAGCTTCAGCCTAACTGGGATGGACCTTATGTCGTGCAGGAGGTCGGAAAGAAGGGGTCCTATAAAATTGCTCACCTCAATGGTGAAGTTTTGCCAAGAACGTGGAATGCAGTTAACCTAAGGAAATACTATGGAAGATAGTTGCAATCACTTTAATTTTTCTTGTAATTTACGGTTTCCGCAACGTTGTTTTCCCTAAAAGTGTAAGGACAAGCAATGAAATCCTCTATTTAAATTCAAACTGTATTCCGAGCACCAGGACGAAGAAAGAGTAATCATATCGGCCGAGGGTGCAAGCTATTGCTATGACCCTCCCTCGATAAATTCATGTTCAAAAATAAATATCGGCCGAGGGTGCAAGCTATTGCTATGACCCTCCCTCGATAAAATCATGCTCAAAAATAAATATCGGCCGAGGGTGCAAGCTATTGCTATGACCCTCCCTCGATAAAATCATGCTCAAAAATAAATATCGGCCGAGGGTGCAAGCTATTGCTATGACCCTCCCTCGATAAAATCATGCTCAAAAATAAATATCGGCCGAGGGTGCAAGCTATTGCTATGACCTTCCCTCGATAAATTCATGTTCAAAAATAAATATCGGCCGAGGGTGCAAGCTATTGCTATGACCCTCCCTCGATAAAATCATGCTCAAAAATAAATATCGGCCGAGGGTGCAAGCTATTGCTATGACCCTCCCTCGATAAATTCATGTTCAAAAATAAATATCGGCCGAGGGTGCAAGCTATTGCTATGACCCTCCCTCGATAAATTCATGTTCAAATGTAAAAATCGGCCGAGGGTGCAAGCTATTGCTATGACCCTCCCTCGATAAAATCATGCTCAAAAATAAATATCGGCCGAGGGTGCAAGCTATTGCTATGACCCTCCCTCGATAAATTCATGTTCA
The DNA here is from genome assembly GCA_034814905.1 of Penstemon davidsonii. NCBI lineage: Eukaryota > Viridiplantae > Streptophyta > Magnoliopsida > Lamiales > Plantaginaceae > Penstemon > Penstemon davidsonii. The sequence goes on from JAYDYQ010002492.1 coordinate 58,902, forward strand.
AAAATAAAGATCGACCGAGGGTGCAAGCTATTGCTATGACCCTTCCTCGATAAGGACTTATTCAAAAGGAACGTGACTATTCAGCTTGAGAAGAGCTCGATACTCGAAATGTTATGATAAAACAGTTTCGATAATAGTGCTGCTCGAAACTCGAAGACTTTTCAAGAACTTCATATCATTTGGAAATTCTTTAAGTTGGGATTATTATTTATTAAGCTCAGTTATGCTCGAAGGAAATATTTCCGTTTTCAGATATTATTCATTTGGACTTTTATCAGATAATCTTTCCGAGAAGACTTCATCGGTTCCAGATTCGAGTTAAATCTTCCCATCCAAATTTTTAAAGTTTCATCGGATTTTTTTTAATTCGTCATCGAGTGGGTTGATACGAGCAGAGAACTAATAATAAGACAATAGAAAAGAAAGAAAGACTGCAAGTATTTGATCTGAAACAAAAGGTTCTTATTATTTCCGAGCAAGATACAAAAGATCAATGAAATGCAAAGGCTACAACTGTATTGATTTTCATCGAACAGATTACAATGTTATCTTTACAAATAACAAGCTAATACAACTACTGTGTCCTATTCTATGATCTTCGAGCATCTTTTAGTGCTGTCGAGCATCCGTTAGTGCACCACGGTTTGTGTGACAAATCAGTTGTCCCCTGATCGAGCTGTCTATGTTTATCGTCTAATGATATTTGGTTTTGAAGCGAGGCAGTACGAATTGCAGACCATCTTTTTCTGATTATCTCCATACTTTTCCCAGCATTCTTGCTACCAGACGAGCCCGATCACTTCCCCGAGTTGGCGTTTAAGGTTGCAATTCCTCATTTTAAGATCCGTAATTGCAACCTAAGCCGGCCAGTCATCACTTTGTGATCGGGAAGTTCGACCCAAAGTTACCATTCTTCCAGGAAGAAAGGAAGAAATTGGTGATTCGAGGTCAAACTTCCTTTTGATTATCTGACCAGCTTTCCACCCTCGGGTATACCCCTCGAGATCCGTAATGCCAACCCTGCGCAAAGTACCCGAGCAAGGGTTGGTCGAACATTGGCATCTCGAGGGGAGATCCCATTTTTAGGGATCGGAGACCCCCTGATAATCGAGGGGCCCCTCTTTTCCGATTCCACCCAGACCAAAGAAGTATATGCCTTGTTTGTAAGATCGAAAATATGTTCGAAGTCGAATTTCAAAGGCTTGAACAGGATGGAGGAAAGATCCGACCTTCGTCCTCGGATAAAACATTTTTGACGGTGAAGGGTAAAGATTTTCAACTGAGTAAAAGCCCTTTATATACTAAAACAAAAACCTGATCGACGGCCATTATTCAACGAAGCCAACGGCCCAGATCAAGGCATTTATCACGGGTGACCGTTCAGTTTCCCGAGGTTTAGGTACTGTTTGGCCAGATTTTCTTTGGAACTTAGCTGAAAAAAGAGGAATACTACGACTTGGTCAGACGTGCAGTGCAGAAACTTTCTGTTTTCACTTTATGCTCGGAATTTCGATCACTCTTAACTCGAGTATAAATTGTTTTTACAGTAAGAATGCAACTTGAATGATCACTCTTAGCTCGAGTATAAATTGTTTTACGATAAGAAGGCATCTTGAATGTAAAAATAAAGGTTTATTACTCCAACGAAAATAACATTACAATAAGGAAAAAGTTAAAAGTACAACATTTGATCGAGCAGAATGCAGAAAAAATTACACGCGAGATCTCTACACTTCATTTCTCAAACAGGAGCTTGCGGAGTTCGACATTGCGGGCCTCGTGTCCCGCGTCATAACCTTTTTTATAAGCCTCTTGCTCCCGCAGCTCGGCATTTTTCTTCTCTTGCTCGATAAGGGTCTTCAGCCTGTCCAACTCTTTACTCAACTGCTCCTAGACTTGGTTTTCTTTTTGCTTCACGGCTTTCTCCGCCTCAGACACCAGCTTTAGCTCGATAGCTCTCGCTTCTTCAAGAGACTTCGCCAGTGCAGTTTTCTTTTCCTCCAATTCGAGGACTATAGCAGCACGCTGCTCTGCTTCTTGCAGGCCAAGGTTGAATATCTGCTGCCCTACCTTCAAAATTGGAGTGTTAAAAAAAAAATAATAAATAAATAATAATAATAATAGAGGCTGTGTTAAAGTTGGAGACTCACTTGGGCAAGCAGATCTGCGCTCGATTGCACAATTTCCCGAGCACTTTTTCCCTTCGACCGCTCTTGTGCGGCCAGCTGAATGCTGCTGAGGAAGTTTTCCCAATTGCTCGGGCCAGCTCCTGCAGCTACCGCCTTAATTTTAATCTCTTCAAAGTAAGCAGCAAGGGTGCGGTCAACGCGGGAGACCGAGCTCTCGACCTTGGGATTCTCACCCGGTGGAGGAGGTTTCTTCTGGTCGACTGAGGGGTCATTTATTTTGACCCTTTTATTAGGAAGCTCGCTCGTAACGTTCTTATTGGCCTCCAGAGCCAAAATGCTTCCAGCCAATATCTTGTTTTCCCCAGCCATTTGGATTAAGGCGGGGGTCGGAATTAGATCATCCACACGCGACCTCTTTTTGGGGACGGGCTCGGAGCCACCAGATATGACTTGCTCATTGGGGACAACAACCTGCTTATTCCCCTCGGAGGTGTTCTTCGACCTAGAAGGGGAATCCGCAATTTGTATAACTGACCCCGTCTCGGAGCGAACGGGCACAGAGTTAGGTAAAGGATTGGTTTCAGTTTGGGCGAGATCACCCTTAGCAACCTCGGACTGTTTAGGCTCGGGATTTGAAGGGGATTCAACCTTATTTTTGCCTCGATCGGCCTTAGAGATTTTTCCGACCTCCGTGGAAGACTTGGACTCTCTGACTTTGGACTTAGGGCCCTTCTCCTTTTTGACCTTGAGCAATTGCTTTGGATCAAGCTTGGAACTCACCATACCCTCCATGATCTAAATTTTAGTAAACAGAAGAAGGCTCGATTTATTTTATCGATCAATGAGCTCCGATGAAGAAAGAATTATAGTTTCAGTGATACAAATCCTAAACTGCCTTCTTCTATTTATAAGAGAAAGGAACGTTGCCTTTTGGGGACCCAACAGTCGCGAATTTCAAGTTTTCCCGTGCACTATTATGAAGATCGATCGTTTTAATACCTTGCCTACTAAGGAAACGAGTTTTCACCTGCACAGAAATGCTCGATATCGATAGCTCACAAAGACTTTTGTTTAATTGAGCAGTATAATAAATCACTGATAGGCTCTAACTGAATGAACTCGGAAAACTTTGTTAAACGAAGAAAGTAGATTTAATAAATGATCAAAATGATTACAGAGCATACAATGAAGAGTCCTACAATCTATTACAAGGAATCTTAAGGGCTTGACTGCTCCTCCTTGCCCTCGCTCTCGGACCCATCCTCGATGTCGACCTCAGCATCCCCAGAAGCTTCTCGATCATCCCCATCATCAGAAGTATCTTGGCCATCTTCGTTCTCCGAACTATCTGAACTTGAGCTCGAACTGGACGTCTCCAAGTCCAGCATGTCAGGATTGGGCATTGGAACCCCGAACTCTCTCACAAATGGAGCGAACTCGTGACTTTCCCATTCTGCGGAACTCGAGGATGAGACTCGATAGCTTTCTCCATCCATATTCTTGAAGATATCTATATGCTTCAAATACTCATCTATATTATTGGGGATGACCTTCGCCAAGACCAGCTGTCGAACACCCTTGTAAAAGGTGGTCTGAAGAATCTGATCCACCCTTTTCCGAGCTATGGTGATTATACCGTTTTTCGTTCGAGTTCAATAAGGAAAGTAGAGTATAACAATATATGAATCGAGCGTGTGAAAACTGTATATTGATATCGGTGTTCGAATACAAATTACAAAGCGGGTCTACCCGAGCATTACGGGATGCCGTACTACTAGAAAGACTAAATACAATGAGAATACAAGCTAATTCCTTATCCGAACAGTAGGTCCGAGCAGAAGGAATATCTTGGAAGTCGTGCCGTCCCTGATGTCATAAATGCGCCGCGTATTTATAGGAACAGTAATGAGCTAGCTAGACCATCCGTAGGAGAACACCTCTCGGCCAGCTGTATAAAGCTGTAGATCGGCCCCACAGTAATTCGAGGAGACGAGTAGATCGGGAAGTAGGTCGGAATACTTGATCTAGAGCTATCAACCGGGCTTGATCGGAAAACCATGTTCTTATGGTCGGAGAATACCATTCTGGTCGGGATCGAGGCCGAGCTCGAGCAGAAAGTATTTCCTAAAGTGGCGTATGCGAAATACCCCTCATCAATACTCCCCCACTTCTCGAGCGTAGTGAAGCTGAAGCTCGGAGAAGTAAACACAGCGTCACGGCGAAAGACTTTGATTTCTTGATGTTTCGGACATGCCTCGTTAAAAACCTAGTGCGGAAAAACCCAGTGGGACAAAATCCGAGCTAGGGAAAAAGAGCACACATCTTCTTTGGAGCAACGGAAGGCATTGATACTTCGAACCATAGGAGGGCGGAGTTTTCGATCGGAGTACTCTACTTCGATGACGTTTACAATATCTGAGAATTGGAGAAATAAATCAGAGATCGAGTCTCAAATAGTCTCAGGTCGGATATGCCTCATTAAAAACCTTACTCGGAAAAACCCGGTGGGATAAAAAACCGAGCGAAGGGAAAAAGAGTGCACATCCTCGAGAGACAATGTAGTTGATCTTATCCTGTTGACTCGAAAATACTCATTTCAGAAGCTTGGAGGACCGTAATTGCTATTAATCAAAAAGATAATCTTCAATTTTATTGAATGGGAGCCTAACCGTCGCGGTTACTCGGGGTTGAATTTGCAATTTACCCTTTTAACCTTTATATATATACGTTGACTTAGAAAAGAAGAGTACGTCTTTCAAACTTAGTGCAGATCGGAGCAATCAGATCGATAAAAAGTACCCCTCTTTTATTGACCACCACAACAAGCATTTATCATCATGTCTACTTCCGAGAACCCAGAAATTCAAACTGATAATCCTACACGATCGGATTCCGAGCTAGGATCCACAGGAGAACTTATAAACGACTACAAAAATACTGAAAATTCTTCTGAAGAGACGAATAGGATCGTCAATCAAATAGAGAATGCCTTGGAGCCAAACACCGTAGAGGGTCGACAAGGTTCCGAGCACGACGGTGATGCGGAACCAAATGCTGAGGCCGACAGTGAGGAGGGTGGAGATGGAGAAAAAGCTGACTCCGACAATGATAATAGCTTGACTGTACCGTTTGATAAGCATGAGATAATGAGGTATCAAATCGGAGGCGGGTGCAGTGTGAGAATCCTCGACCTAGCCGGTGTTTCGAAAAAATCCAAAGCTACAGGTCGGGCTCAGAAGACCGAGAAACGGGTCGACGACATCTCAAGTGCGTACGATCCGAAAGAGCACGAGGCAAACCTCAAAGCTACGATAGGTAAATTCCTTCCCGAGGGTTACTCGCTAATCATCCCGACCCCTTCTCAAAGAGTGAATAAGCCCCCCGAAGG
>JAYDYQ010002493.1:0-23211 GCA_034814905.1 Penstemon davidsonii
TCAATCTATTTACAAATATATTAAGTTATTTAGATTTTATATATTATATGAAACACATAATTTAATATTTTGATAAAATATCTGAAAAAAGAAATCAAATATTCTTTGTTAAATAAGCTAAAATTTATTTGTTAAACCTATTAAAATAATTAATTTTTATTTATTATTAATACAAATATTAGTAATTTACAAAAAAAAAATAAAAAATTCCTTTACCCCTACCCACGTTCCAAACCCCCAGCCCCAATTAAACCCGCCACTGGCAGTAAAACTCTACGTTCCCCGAATTTAAACGACAACTGTAGATGTGAGATTTAGAAAACAAAGAAAGAAAGAAAGGGATGGAGTAAATAAATTTATTCAGTTTAAATTGACTACATATTATCGTGAAGCCAACAAACTGGTCAATCGTTCAGTTAGTAATTTCTGGGATTTGTTTAATACTTTGATTCTCTTAGGTACTGACAATCAAACGCAACCCAGGCCGTGGTGGCCTGGGTTCTTCGATCCCAATTCCTGGCCGCCGCCGGCCTGGGTTCAATTGCGGGTTGATGTGGATGGGTGAGGTGGGGGTATGGGAAGGAGGAGGTAATTTTTTTTTTCAATTGAGGGTATTTTGGTAACATTAAAATTTAAATTGCTGAAAATTAATTTCCACTCTCTCTCATAAACTCCGTTACTTTGGATGAAAAATGAATTATGTGCAACATTCTGTAAAACACAAGAGAATTCCTTGTAAAAAAAAAATACAACTAAGAGGATTTTGTGCAGATTTTCCAAAACACGGATGAGTATAATGATATTTCCCGAATCCAGATCCAAAGTAAAGTTGTTAATAAAGATTTTCTTTAATTATTTTAATAAATTGAAGAATTCAACTAGCTAGTAGAATAAACTACCGGTATATATATATATATATATATATATATGACTTGAAATAATCTTGGGATCACTTGTGTCTTGGAGTACTGTACTGATTATAGGAATCAAAAATAATATTCTTTCAGCTTACTTTAACTATTAGACTTTTAAAATTCTTAATTACCACATAATCACGCCACTATGAACACATATTCCTAAAATGTTCTTCCTTCCCAATGTTACGTTGAAGAAATATTCTTCGACTTTTGACTCCTATTTATTTACAAATCAGTGACATATATAGATGGAAAAGAAGTTGATGGTACCATGTTTGATCAGCAAATGTTCATAATTCATATGATTTCATTGGCCGCCACGTATTCAAATGAATATATGCTCCGATCCATTTGATATAAAAATATTCTTTAACTTAGAATGTTATTTAAGTTTATGTTCATTGTAATTTTAAATATTAATGATTTTGATATTTAATTAACTCTTGAAAATATGTCGGTTTGAATTTAGCCGTTTTTCACATATAAAAGAAGATATTAATTAATTAGTATTTATTAAATTTAAGCAGAATTGTTAAAATCCATTTACATTATATATTTTAGTATACGAAGTACTAATAAAATATTATCTAGCTATAATATATTTTACAATTTAAAATTTGACGAAGAATAAAATATAATAGTTATCTAAATTTTGGATGTTGAATGGAGTAGCTTATGTTAGGCATGATGCTCTTAAAGCATGTATTTGACATTTTTTAATTGAAATAAATAAATAAATTTAAAATTTATTTTTCATATAATCATTTCGATTATGCATTTAATACATAATATAAACATCAGAAAATTCCAAGTCTATTAAAGAGACTATGACTTAAGTATATATGTTATACTGGAGGTTTAAGTTATAGCTAATAGTCTAAAAAGTCCGTAGTGAGTCAAAGTTGGGATCTTTAACTAAAAGCTACTAGTACGGTCCACGAAACATTTACAATGTAGTAATTTTGATCTAAATTACTGATGTAGAGACATCGCAAGTGGAGGTACTTTGTGTAATTCGATTATATAGGACTGGACCAGACATGATCTAGAATCATAAATAAAATACCGTTGATATTATGGTTCTAGAACATGTCAACTGATGATTATATGTGAATTGATCTAAATCCTGATTAGACATAAACTACTGTTTATGTTAACGAGTTCTTTTGACTCATAGGTAATTGCCCGTAACTATGTCGAGCCTAAAACTTATGTCTTGAAGATCCGTTGAGATAAATGGCTGGGAATGTGTTCTACAGATATGGAATCAACCCTTCTTGCGAGAAGCTGGATTATTGATTCCCTTAAGTATTAGTTTTGGAACTAAACAGTAGAGCGCTCTTATTTAGATATAATTTCATAAATCAAACTGTTGACTAGTGAACTAATGGAACTTAAGGATAAAGAAGTAATTAGAGGGGCAAAATGGTAATTACGCCTAGCTCTATTACGAATCAATTATTGGAGGATCAAATAGCATGTAGTGATTATATCAATGGACTCTCTTGATCTTTCGAGTAATATATATTGTAATGACAAAAGTGCAATTCCAAGTCTTTAGTGGAGTCACTTGGAATTAATAGATCGAATTAATTATATTAAAGAGTTTGATAAATTATTCGATTTATTGGAGCTTGAAGCTACATGTCCATAGGTCCTCAACCATGCACGGCTCCTGATAATCTACATTTGAACTTTAAGAAATTAGAACGAATTCATTCACGTTGCATTTTGGAAATTATTTTCCAAAATAGAAACTCCAAATTAATTAGATAATATTTAATTAATTAATTCAGAATTAGTTAATTAGAAAATATCATGATTAATTGTATTAGATTAAATTATAGAATTGAATCTAATGGAAATTGAATACTAGATTCAAGAAAAAATAATAATTAACGATTTATTAAATAATTAAGATTGCACTAAAAAAAAAAGGAAAAAAGTTCTTCAACCCTAAACATACACAAGCCAACCCTTGTTCAAGAAACCAAGAAGAAATTTCATCTTGAAATTTTGATCTCTACAACGTTAAAAAAAAGTTTGATTCTCTTAAGTTGGTGCCCACACGCCTAGTAGAAGGAGAACGTGATTGATATCAAAGGTGAAAAAGATAAAAGACGTATGTTCATCAAATTCAAGAAAAGCATTAAGCCAAAACTTCAACAAAAAGAACGAAGGACATGAAGTTTTTGTAAGTTTTATATTTCCTTCTTATGCATAATTAAAATAATTATCGTTTATGGGATCCTCGTATTTATGTAAGTTATTTTTGAAATATACTGGGAACATAAAACTCACCAAATTCCGCAATTGGGTCGAATTAGTTCGATCATGTTTACTCGTCGGATCGAATCGTTCGGATCCGATTGGGTAAAACTCCAACAGCTTAAACAGAGTATTTAAAACATTGTTCACTATCTAAAATTTGAATTTAAATATTGGTTTTATTTTATATGTTATTGTGGGAGATGATGTAAATTAATGTTGGTATTGAATTGAATGGAGATTCTTTAATTCCTTAACTATGACTACGAGGGTGGGTGGTGGACGCGTGTGAAAATATATAATTATTAGTGCGATGGAATTAAACAGCATGGGGTGATTGGGGGTGCAGGAGTAGTCGCCGTCATGTCTACGATCATTGTATACGGTGGCTACTTAATTATGGGTGGAGGTGGAAATGACGAGTCGATCATTCGAATTGTATTGATCGATCAATGTATGTATGTATGTATGTATATACATATAACTGGATAGCTAGATAGATAACCTGCAGCAGGGGGGAAGGACGAGGAGCTAGCTGCTTAATTCAATTCAATTCAATTCAATTCAATTGGGTACTGTATACTGTGACTCATGTTCATGTCTAATAACATTGTATTCTGCATGGGCTTCATGTGCGATCTCTCCCTCAGCCCCCGACAGCTTCAATCCAAAATACTTTACTCGTGTCAATTTTATTTACTTAATATGGTAGATATATGCCTAACTCTCTCTATCATCTTTAATTGTCTCTAATATTGCCAAACAAATATAAATAATATACATTTTTTTATTATTATTATTATAATTGAGTAATTATCAATGATTAATTGAAACAGAAGAACTCTGGCTCATCATGACCAAACTTATTTTTTGTTGAATGGTATGTACGTATAATTGTTGTAAGTAGTAACAACATTTTGATCATATATAGTATAATTAAGAATTATGGCTATATGTGGATGGATTTTGGCCCAGAATCGCGAGTTTCGCGAGACCGGATCAAAATCCTTCCAAAAAGCTTTCGATCCATAAAATTCATCACAAATTTATATCCAAACTCTTGAAACTTATAAAACATTGATTTGACACCTACCATCGTATATATAATTAAGAATAAAATATTATATATTGAACTTCTTATGGCAAATGACTTCTTCGTCACAATAAATTAAACAATGGAGAAAACCACTCCTTAACTAGAACCTATTGTGTTGTTCACGTGTGATGAATGAATGACATCTGAAACTAAAATTTAGGATGAAATTCCCCATCTTAATTAATTAGTTAAGATAACCAAATATATATATTCACAATTATAGGTAAATTAAAATTTTAAAACAAAAATAACCCATGAGCTAGCCTAGGCTGCTGCCACCGCCGGCTTTGAGTTTTCAGGCCGATGTTGTAGCGGTTTCGGTTATTCAGACCCATGTTGCCGCGCCCCACCTAAGTGTTATTCTTATATGAACGAAAAATCAAAAAGTATGAATATCCATAAGAGGATGCATTTTTCTCTATGGGAGAAGAGTATTTTGTATATTGTGATGTCATATGATATGGAGATAACATATTATTCTCTCGCTAAAAAACTACTTAATTTCCAAAATTTTCTAATGATAATAAGTTTTTATTTTTTAAATTTTATATGAAAGGTGGTGAGGATAACCACGATCTATTTAAGCCCTCTAAAAAGAAAAAAAGCAGGGTCCAAAATATCCCAGAAAAATGGGGCAAAAACAACAAAAGAAAAAGACAACAAAGTAAATTCTAATGATAATAAGTTGTTGAATTAGTAGGTATTAAAGTCATAATTTGCCTCAAATTTTTGTGGGGATCGGATAGAATAAACTTAAATCCTATTATTTGGTATAGATTTTAATTGTAAAAAATAGTAAGACAGGGACCTAATCATTCTTTTCTTCCTAAGAATGTGTAACATATTATACACAGATAGAAACATATTGTGAAACTTCCAGCTAACTCCCATGATATCCCTTTATAGACCTAGGTAATTATTGATCCTTAAATATGTCCACTAGGTTTGGGACACTAAATCAACACTCAAATTAATCTTAAACTAGTGGGATTAGTCTTTGTAATAACTTTCAACATGCCAATAAAATTTCCCCCGTTGAAATCCACTTGTATTTAGACCCATGATTTGTCGATTAATCGTAGCTAGTGAGTTATATAATCTTTAATTTTAATGATTTTCGATTGGGACTCTATCCTCTATTAATTATATATGTCTCCAAACTTAAATTAAAATTGCGAAAGGATAAAACTTGAAAATATAAATGGAGTCGAATGAGAGCAATTTTTAGTACCAAAGACGATTGCTTAATGACAAACAGTGCCGACACTTAAAAAGTGACCTCACAGATTTTGACCACCAAAGGAACGGTACCCAGTCTGTCCTCGATCTGGGCCCGACACTATTAACATAAATACGGAGTAGTAGTATTTTAATCCTGTCCAACCATATAACCGCACGCAATCAACTGCCATTGGAGCGTGTACTCACGCTCTCTCATGTCCTAAGTCCCGTTGAACTTCTTTCTAATTTCGTCATTCACTCTTGGCGGCGCCCTTCACAATTCCGGTAAAACTTTACTTAACTAACTATAATAAGTAGTTAGTAAAACATAAATTTACGTACGTACCCAAGCTAGAAGATGGAATGTGTGTGTTTGTTATTTTGACTTGTCTATAATTTGAAGTAAATAAATAAGCAATATATTTCAGTCTTATTTAATCATTCGAACTCTTATTTTTATTAATCGTATTTTTGACATGGAGATCTATGTAAACGTTAAAAATAATAGAAGTTTCAATTTCTTTTTACATTTGTTTATCGAGAAACAGTTGTTGAGAATTAGTGATATTAAATTTATATGAGAAGATCACATAATTATGGGAGTTTTTTCAATGATATATATTAATGGCTACTTTAATCTAGCTAGTATTTCGCTTGGAAATGTCATTTTGCCTTATCCATCCTAAGACATATTAACTAATTAATCCGCTAATGGATGGAATATAATCCAATAGTATTGTGAATAACACATACGGTACTTGAGCCATGTTTTAGATTCCTACCCCCTCCCCCAATAGAAAATCCTATCATTACTATTATTATTATTATTTTTAAAAGAAAAAGGAAACACTACTACTACTACTAGTACCTTTTCTCAGTGTCTTGCTCCCTATATAAATGAGGATAATTGTTTGAAGAACCTCAAAAGCAAGCTACCTTTCCTCAAAATTTCTATATTTGCCTTTTCCTTTTTTGCATTTATAACATAAAAGAAGAAGTCAAAATAAAATGATCGGAACAGAAGTGGAAAGCCTGTGGCTCTTCGCTCTTGCTTCCAAATGCAAATCAGTGACTCCACTCAACACAATAATCTTGGCATTTCTCTTCATCCTTTCATGGATCGTACTCAACCTAATCTTCTGGGCTTATCCAGGCGGCCCAGCCTGGGGCAAACACAAATGGATCAAATCAACGACTCGGCCCATTCCAGGCCCAAGCGGAATCCCAATCGTAGGAAGCATGAACCTCATGTCCGGTTTAGCACACCACAAACTAGCCGCTGCAGCCGAAGCCAGCCGAGCCAAACGGCTCATGGCTTTCAGTCTAGGACAAACTCGTGCCGTCGTCACGTGCGACCCCGAAGTCGCAAAAGATATTCTAAACAGCTCGAATTTCGCCGATCGTCCGGCGAAAGAGTCGGCTTACAATATGATGTTCAATCGCTCCATCGGCTTCGCCCCTTACGGCGTTTACTGGACGGCGCTGAGGAAAATCGCCGCCGCACACCTCTTCTGCCCTAAACAAATCAAAGCTTCGGAGAATCAACGCCTGGAAATAGCAAATCAGGTCGTGGCGATAATTGCTTCAAATCAAAGCAACGAATTTCGTATCAGGGAGGTTTTAAAGCTGGCGTCTCTCAACAATATGATGTGCTCTGTATTTGGACGCCGGTACGACGTCGCTTCGGTTAACTCGGAAACAGAGGAGTTGAAGGATTTGGTTGACCAGGGGTATGATTTACTGAGTGAAGTGAACTGGTCTGATCATCTTTCTTTCTTAGCCGATTTCGACATACAAAAAATCCGGTTCAGATGCTCCCGGCTTGTGCCCAGGGTGAATCGATTCGTCGGCCGGATAATCGCCCAACACAAAAAGGAAACCGAAGACGGCCGGTTGAGCCGTGATTTTGTTGATGTTTTGCTTTCTCTTCAGGGAGCTGATAGATTGTCTGATTCAGACATGATCGCTGTTCTTTGGGTAAGAATTAATAATAATTTAAATGTCATATTCCCATCCAGCATTACTGGCTGCATATATATATATTATTATGTCCTTCTAAAAAAGAAATATTCTTCATGTCAATTTTGGGATAAAACGAAGCATTTTTATAGGTATATATATATATTTATTGATGTTCTGTTCCTTCCTAAACATTACTGATCGATCAGCAGCAGAATTAATTAATGAATTAACTCAAAATTGAAGGAGTAACTATATATTATTCCTTGGAGTTATCACCAAAAAAAAAAAAATTATATTCCTTGGAGTAAGTAATTATTTTCTTATTCAAATTTAATGCAGGAAATGATATTTAGGGGCACTGACACAGTGGCGGTTTTAATAGAATGGATATTGGCAAGATTGGTGTTGCACCCTGATGTTCAGTCAAAGGTTCACGCTGAGCTGGACAACGTTGTTGGGAGGTCACGTGCGGTGATGGAATCAGATCTAACGGAGTTAGTGTACTTAACGGCGGTTGTGAAGGAAGTGTTAAGGATGCATCCACCTGGTCCGCTTCTGTCATGGTCCCGTCTATCAATAAGAGATTCCACGGTTGATGGGTATCACGTCCCAGCAGGAACCACAGCAATGGTGAATATGTGGGCCATCATGAGGGATCCAGAAGTTTGGGCCGATCCAATGAAATTTAATCCGGAAAGATTTCTGGGTTCGAATACTGAATTCTCGGTGTTAGGGTCAGATATGAGGCTCGCACCGTTTGGGTCGGGTAGGAGGTCTTGCCCCGGGAAAACGTTGGGCATGACCACGGTCAACTTTTGGGTGGCAACACTATTGCATGAATTTGATTTTGTTTCTTCAAGTCACGGTGTTGACTTGTCTGAAATGTTGAGGTTGTCTTGTGAAATGATTGACCCACTCTCAGTCAGGATCCGACCCAGACGTTCAAGTTTATGAATGTTTTCTCTTTTTACCAAAATACCCTTGCCTGTCCGACCGAAGAATATGTCTCATTTTATTCGACTTATTATGTACATTTTTATATATATATAATAAAAAATTTGAAAGTAATTAATAGTACAAGTTATATAATTTCAGTTTATTTATTTGACACATGTACGTTATGTGATGATTCCTTCCTTAAACTACTAAAGTAAATAAATTGTTGTTTGTTTAGTGACCAATTATTGGAAGGCGTGTAGTACAGTGTATTAATTAATGTATGTCATCATCATATATATCTTTAATAACTAACAACAAATCAATAATGTGAGATTTTCATTGGGCAAGCTAATCGATCTTGATATAAGTATGTTACTAACTACTGTATATCGAAATGATAGTCTCCCAACACACATCATCTTTTATTTAATTTGAAGACGATTATTGTTTGATTTCCAAATGAATTTCTATTCAGAACCACGTGCAGGGCTTCTAAATTTGACGTCAATTATGATAATTACTATTAATTAAATTACAATTATCTTTGTAGGCTAGCTAGGTGACATGTAAGATTTGGCCAATCAGCATCAAGCAAACCATTACTAAAGACGTATAGATCAAATATCAATTTAATTTCTTTCTTTCTTTTGAGTAATATTATAATAATAATTAAGGAGCTGGGATAGGGATGATGATGATAAAATCACATCTTGGTGGTTGTTTTGGACCAAAAGTAGAAGCGTGGGGATTTGATTATATAGTATAATATTAATGAATTTATAACATCATGATGAAATCAAGTGCATCACCTTCCAAACTTTTGGGGTTAAACAGTAGAATTAATTTAATTGAGAGGGACATATACTATATATATATAATTTGGAGGCAAGGCCCTCCCTTACGGCCGCTGCCCAACAGAAAAAATAAAAGGACCATTGATTTTAATTACATCTCATAGGAATAAGAAATTTACAAGAACTAATACGTACGATTTCAAACCCAATTATAATCTTAAGTTGCTATACAATAACTAATTTTAGTCATTATATATATATATATATATATATATATATTTATATAATCTTAGAAAACATTTATTATTTTCAAACTTTTAATATGAATTTTCTTAAAAAAAAATTGATATGAATTATATAGTGCATGCAGCAGCGAATACATCTTTGCTAAACTTGAATGAGGGGGATCCGACACAATTCCTACAATACTTGAGATAATTTAGTATGATTTGAGAGCAAAACTAAGAAAAAATGATTATTGATGACTGAGAGTTATATGTACTTAATTTATTGGAATGTATTATTGTCATATATTTGGAAGTGGCATCTGACTCCCTGGGGAAAATGCACAATACTATCTTGTGTCATGTGAAACATGCACCAAACTACGTACCTTGTGAAATCTATCCCGACTACCTGATCGTTAATATTGTGGGTTTCCTAAGTGGTCAAAACATTGTATAATATCAATGATAGTTCCAAAACTTTATTATCAGAACATTGAGTTTGTCATTGCAATATCACTTTTGATTTATTGAATTGAAACTTTCTGCTTTAATGATCAAATTAATATTCAAAATTAAACTGATCACCATGAATAAGTAGAACAATTTCTGCGGTCGTCATTGATGATTATATATAAGAGTAATTAATTAGTACTAGTATTGTTAATAATGTTTTAATTATTGCATTTAGCCCAATTTCCGTGTCTGTTCATTAACTGCAGGGGTTTAGACCTCATTAATTGTTGGCTGGCATTGGCTACCTGCGCTAGCTGACTTCCGTTTATAGTAATATAATGTTTGTGGTGTAAATTTAAAAAGTCCTTTAAATCTTAGTATGAGTTATGATTAAAGTTCATTAATTGATATAGTTTTTATGTATGAACGAGTACTTGACTCCGACTTTGTCCCATAACGATACCACTCTAGATCCACTGAAAAAACAAGAATATGTGATTCTAACCTGAATTTGAATTTGTACATACAATTTGCTCCCCTCTACTCCCTCTGTCCCAAATTATCTGTCGGTTTACATGTTTTCACACATATTAAGGTAACTAATTAATAACCTCAATTTTAGGAAAAAAATAAATTATATACCCAAAATACCCTTATTATCTATTTGTCTCAGCATTAACTATTTACACATTATTCAAGTTTTACACACTCTCTCTTAAGGGCAAAATAGGAAAATATATAATTAAATGTATCAAAATCTTAAAGAGACGTTTCTCACCTTCTATTTGCTGATGATACCTTGATCCTTTGTCAGGCTACTGAAGAAGCTGCCATTCGAGTTAACAATTTGCTACAAGCTTACGGTGTTGCCTCGGGCCAAAGGATCAACTTTGAGAAGTCCAGCGTTGTTTTTACTAAGAGCACGGAGGAAGAGATGATAGCTTCAAATCTTAGAGTTTTGCCAATTCAAAGGGATCTTAAGCACGACAGGTATCTTGGCCTTCCCCTTTCCGTGGGAAAATCAAAAAGAAAGGTCTTCGACTATATCAGGGAACGAGTTTGGGGGCGTCTACAGGGTTTACGTTCCAAAACTTTGTCCAAAGCTGGTAAGGAAGTTTTAATTAAAGCTGTAGTCCAGGCTATTCCGTCATATTTAATGAGTTGCTTTAAACTTCCTGCTTATTTAATTAAAGAGATTGAAGCAATGATTGCTGGTTTTTGGTGGGATGATAACGATAAGAAAAAGATTCATTGGATTAAATGGGACTCGTTATGTGAGAGTAAAAGAGACGGAGGTTTGGGGTTTCGCGATTTAGACTCTTTCAATACCTCTTTACTCGCTAAACAAGCTTGGCGTATCTTGTCATGCCCGAACAACCTTCTCAGTCGTATCCTAAAAGCTCGGTATTTTCCTAACACTGATATTTTGAATGCGCAAATAGGATCAGCTCCCTCTCTAACTTGGTGTGGTATATGGGGATCAATTCACATTATTGCAACAGGTATCCGTTGGAGAATCGGAAATGGCAATGAGGTCCGTATTTGGGGTGATAATTGGCTTCCAAGAGCTCACTCTTTCAAAGTTATTACCCCTCCTTGCATTCTTCCGGATAATGCTACGGTGAGTGCTCTTATTGATTATGATACGCATAACTGGAATCGACAATTAGTTAATGATATTTTCATTAATGATGATGCACAACTCATTCTCTCAATTCCTTTGTGTCGTGTGGACTGTTCGGATCACCTGATTTGGCACTTTGATCGTATGGGCTCGTACACTGTTAAATCAGGTTATAAAATGTGTCGTTACCTTAAGAAAACTGCACTTGAAGAAACTACAGGAGGTTCAAGCTCAAACTCTAATGCATTTCTTGATTGGAACCGGGTTTGGTCTCTTAAAGTTCCCCCAAAGGTAAAACTTTTTATTTGGAATTGTAGTAGAAATATTCTGCCTGTCCGTGATAATTTGTACCAGAGGAGAATTATTTTTGAAGATTCGTGTCAACGGTGTGGGGGAACAAAAGAAACCATTTTACATTGTTTGCTTCATTGTCCGTTTGCTAGGCAGTGTTGGGCTCTTACCGAGCTAGCTTTCTCTCAATATTGGTGCACTTCGGAGGATTTTAGTGACTGGTTTAATGGACTTCATTCAAATACAGATGGCATGGAGCTGGGCTTCGCGGTTACTCTTGCCTGGTACATTTGGTATGGCAGAAATAAAGCAACTTGGGAATCTGAAAATTGGCAGCCAGCTGAAGTAGTTTTTTATGCGCGCAGATTTTTTGGTATGTTCAGAGAATCATCTCAGCGTTCCTCCATCCCGAACCATATTAGACCAGCTACCTCAAATTGGCAACCTCCACCATATGGAGTCATCAAGATTAACGTTGATGCTGCTATTGACAAAAGATCCAACAGTTTCGGCATTGGTCTCATCTCCCGCAACCATCTGGGTGTGTGTTTGGATTGGCGTTCAGAAAAATGCGATTTTTTGCTCGAACCAGAGGCAGCAGAAACAGCGGCAATGGTACGGGGTTTGGAATTTGGAATAGCTAGAGGTTGGAGGCATATCATACTCGAAGGGGATTGTAAATCCGTTGTTAGTGGAATACTAGGAGCTGAATCGTACAATAGATTTCATCCCTTGGGGCACTTTTTTGAGAGCATTAAGGCTTTAGCTAGTAACTTAGATTTTTTTGTGTGTTCCCACGTGTTTAGGGAAAATAATTCAGTAGCTCATGCTTTATCCAAAGTAGCTTTTAGCATTTCCCCGTCCACTGTTGTTCTCCCGAGTTTTATTCATGATCTTGTAATCAACGATTTTAATCATTAGTGATTCTACCCTGCTGGGTTTCTCAAAAAAAAAAAAATCTTAAAGAGACAAATAATTTGGAACAAAAAAATTTCTCTGAAAGGACATATAATTTGGGACGTAGGAAGTATTAAATATGGACTCTTAGATATTAATTGGTACCAACTTCCTTTTATTCTTAGATTCTAATCATTTTGAGTTGGGGATGCCCCGACTCCCTTATCCTATTGTCGTTGCAGATCACTTCTATTTTCTTAACTTTTTTGTGCCGATTAAGAAGAAATTACAAACTACCCTTAAACATTTTCTCACCAATTAAGAACTTAATTAGATATAATTGATCGATGTGGTGTTTGAGCTGCTACAAAAAGTTCAGAGTATAAAAAGTCATCGATTAATAACAGTACTCTTGTTCTCCCGAATTCTCTGTTTGCTGATTCAAGCTAGTTATATACAATATGTATAAAAAATGTTGCGTTAATTTTATTTAATATATCATAAAAATACTTCAAAAAGTTCCTAGTTGTGCCACTGGTCTAACTTCAAGGGGAATAAAAAAAAAAAACTTATGATTAATTAAAATATATAGACACAGAAAAAGTTGCTAGTGAATGGCCTTTTTGTTTGATGTTAATAAAGACAGTCAAGAGCCTGAGAAAGTAGTGATCGATCTTATATATATATATATATATATATATATGATGTAATTAATTAAGAAGGATTAAAAACCTCTAGCTCTAGCTCTATCTCTTTCTATTTATATATGAATGAATTAAGGTACGGGACATGGAAAAAGACTTCCTAGCTACCTAGGGCCTGTTTGTTTGGCGTTTCCCAGATTTTTTTCGTGTTTGGGAAATGCCAAACAAACATGTTTTCTATTTTCCGAAATAAATTTTTCATCCATTAATTTTCTAAAACTACTCTCTCAAAAGCCAAACAAACAACAATTTTCTTATCTATAAACAAAACATATACAAACTATACTTTGATTTGACATAAAATAACCTATCTCTTACACAATTTATCTCACATAACAAACATGATTTGACATAAAGTCTTACACATCTTACACCTACAACCCAACTCTTCCAAAAAAACCTACACCTACTTTATTTCTCAAATCACTCTCTCAAAACTCAAACAAACAACATTACGCAAATCGAGATTATTTCACAAACCTCCACTACTCTCCCAAACTACTTTCCCAAACGCCAAACAAACAGGCCCTAGCCTTTCAAGATTATTACATTTAAAATTTTGCAATCAATTAATTGAAAAGGCACATTTCTACCCATATAAAAAAAAAGTTTTGAAAAGGCGCACACACACACATATATATATATACTTATCCAGCTAGCACAGCAGCCCTTTCTTCCCGGAGCTTTGTCTTTGAAGGTACCATGGACATAGATTGCGACACCAACCGCACGATTCAAATCTAAACAAACAAAATCATCTGAGGATTGAATTCCCCATGTTTGGATAAGACCACCACAAAAGTAAACATGTAAATGAGTTATTTATATATGTATTTTTCTATTTAAATTACTTTTGATATCCGTTTTCGATGATGTTGATTTTTTATTATGGTTGGGATAAATTTGATGGATGATTGTCTTCTTCGATTGAATTCATGTTTGACGACACATATTAGACTATGTTAGCGGAGTTTCTGATGACTATACCACTTTGATCCTTAAGATCATATATTAGTATGTATTAAATGGTAAAACCCGAAAGAGTATATATTTTGAATTTATTTTAAAAAAATTGAAAAAAGAAGTAACACCAAATCATGTGTATGTATACCTTCGTGAGAGATTAAACCTTGTATGACCTTGGTAGATCGACCTATGAGTTGTTTATATTATTTGGGGCCCATGCTACCAAGAACTATGGGTACGCAAGCAATCCCTTGAAATTGTTTTTTATGTTTGTGATGTTCTTTAATAAGTGATAACTTTTTAAGAACTTTTCAAAGAATATTTAGAAGAAATATAGAGTATTAGTTTTTTTTAATTATTATTATTATTATTATTATCATTAATATTTTAATGAGTTGTAAAACTTTAAAGATAATTATAAGGTTGATGTAGGAGAGTCCTCTTGTCTAATTATACTTCTAGGATATTTTTCTTTTACCTTTTTGCCATAAAATAAAATATTACATTATAATTTAAACAGGGGTATATTAGTCTTCACAAAAAACAGGAAGATTTTTTTTTTTTTTTGCTAAATCCACTTACATGACTTGAGTCTAACTCAACCTCAAAAGCTAGCTTAAGAGGTGAGGATTATCCAAAACCTTATAAGGTGAACTGGACTATGATTTTCAACCCAGGTGAGAAATTTAGTCTCCAATATATTCCTCTTCACGTGTGGGCGGACTGAATGTGTGGGTGAACAAGCCCAACACGAGATATATTAATGACCAACCTTGTGAATTGCGACATGTGGGTATAGACCCAACATACGAATAATAACACTATGTGCCTTTGTTAGCTGGAGAAATAATGACAACCTAGGTATTTGTTATCTAGGCGAATTGTGTGGGTAGATAATGATACCATATTAAAATCCACCACATGGATTGGGTTAAGTCCCCTTACATAATCTGATACCATAAAAACAAAAAAAAAATAGAAGGTTGACGTGGAAAAATCCCAAATTATATTCATGCTCGATAGATGAATAAAATCCTGTTTAGTGTATATATTAGGCCTTGGGATCATGATCAAGAAATTGAAGAATAAAAGGCTTGTCTACATTTATCAGTGTTTAATAATTTCAGGATTCTATTTGCTCAAAAAAAAAAAAAAAACAGTTTAGGATTCTTACATTTTATGTTGATGGAAAATGAAGGTGAATACGGGTCAGCACGTTACAATTTTTTTAAAGGCAAATAAAAAGTTTAAAGTCCCCATCCTGAATATCAAATTCCATATCATCCTGCCTTAAGCATAATTAAGAAGATTAATTACTCCTGACGAATAGATCGATACTGTTCAAGAGGTAAATGTAATGCAAAAATTAGATTGAAATCAAAGCTAGTAAACTTAATTTGGCCAATTGAAAAATGACCATTTTTGTCTATCAGGTGAAATGGTTAGCATATCCCAAGAATCTCGCAGGAGGTACTGTACTGATTGCAGATGAGAAAATGACTTGTCAAGAGTAGTACAACTGCATTAATCAATCAATAATAAATCGTCAATATTGATGAATTAATATAATTCTCTGGGAATTATTTAAATTACTAGTATTAATCGGTGACTTTTCCACTCACTCAGGGGACGCATTTCATTTTCTTTGATTTACATTTTAGAAAGGTAACTAATACTATAAAATAAACCATGGTAGAGGTGGGCGGTAAATTAAATAACACTGTAACCCTACTTTAAGGTTACGGTACCATAACTTTAAAAACATAAACATTTGGTACCACATGTTATCGACACATTTGGTACTTCAGTCAATTTTTGGACGGAAAATTTGTAGAATTGGCCCCATATATTTTCTGACCGACAAATTTACCCCACAATTCACAAGTTGAAGCATTTCAGTCCCAATTGCAAATAAAATATTATAAATCCTATTTATAAATTTTATATATTATTATTATTAAATCTCTTAAACTAATTAGATTATATATATAATATATAATAAATATATAAACTATATAATATTATATATAAAATCTGAAAAAGATCTATTAAATTTATTAGAATTTTTAAATTTCGAAATCAATCTTTTAAAATAATTAAATTTTATAAATAATATATATAAATTAAATAATATTTTATATAAAATCTTAAAATATATTTACTTATTAAATTTTAAAAAAAAATCTTTTGAACTAATTAAATTTTAAATACAATATATACAAATTAAATAACATTTATTATAAAATCAGGAAAAAATATTTTTAGAATTACATAAATAATAATAATTATATTTAATAAATTTATTATAATTAAAAAAATCTTAAATCATAAATCCCTCAACCCCTCTTCCCCCCTCTATCCCCCCCCCCCCACACCATTGCTAACCCAGGCTGCCGTCGTCTTGGGTTCATCGATCCCAAACCGTCGGTGGCTTGGGACAAGCGAACTTAGGTCATCGGAGGCCTTGGTTGTTTGGAGGGGGTGGTTTAGGGTGGGTGGGTGAGGGATTTAGGGTTTTTTTGTTTTTTCTTGGTTTTTTTAATTATAATAAATTTAGTACATAAAATTATTATTATTTATATAATTTTAAAAATATTTATTTTTCAGATTTTATAATAAATGTTATTTAATTTTTATTTTTTATCTGACACGGATCTCTAACAAATCTGATCGATCTAAATCCATATTCGCTCCATGTGTTTCAGATTACATATCTTTATAATCGGATCAGATCCATCGAATCTCTAATCAGACAATTATCCTAATAAATCGGATCGAATTCGGACAGATCCGGATTGAAATCCGCCCCATTGACAGACCTAATTTCAATACATTTGTAATTTATCATCCAATGTCAAGAACAAAAAATAATAAATTAAATAATATACAAGGAAAAATGGTTTTTTGTTGTTGGCACATGCAATTTATGGCATGCAAGAAAAACCATTTTGAATGATAGCTTAGTTCATTGAATGCCGCGATTTTTAATTTATTGAAGGCCGCGATTTTGGAGATGAAAAGAATAATGGGGCATGTTGCCCACATAGCAAATTAAATTTAATGCAAACTTTGTAGCCCGCTACTTAAGCAAAGTGAGTGGGCCGAATCTTCTAGTTGGACTGGAACGTCATTGAGCATATATATTGGCCACAAAAATGTCTTTGTAACTTGGATTTGGGAACAACATTTTTCAGAACAACAAAAGCTTTGGGTATTATCCCTTCAAAAAAAAAAAAAAAAAAAAAAAAAAGCTTTGGGTACTATATTACTACAAAGCAAATTTGAAAACCACACTAAAAAGAAAAGAGTACATCTATTAATTATTTTGCTGATTCAATCACTTCTATTACAGAGATAGTAAATTAAAAGCATCCGATAAAAGAATTGTTTTCAGCGAAAATCTTAAAGCTTATGAAAACGAGCCCATTACTACATGATCTAGAAGAATTTGTGGAAAAATTCTTACATAGACCAGGTCTATGAGCTTAGTGGTAGACCTTGTGATTGTAAATGCACCATATAATATATTTTGATGATGTCATGCTCTCACAATGTATGATGTGGTGCATTTACAACCACAAGGTCTATGAAAAGCTCATAGACCAGGTCTATGCAAAAATTATCCGAATTTGTGTTCTTTTGAAACCTATTCATTTATAATTAGTGTATAAATGGATAAGAAATGCATGCTGGAGTACTAGTTAGTGCGGGAGTATTGTTTTTTCCGGTGGAAGAGATCAATTTATACCCAATGTAAAATTATTCTTTCATTTTCGAGAAAATGCCCAATTGCTATGGTAAATAACCTCAAAATCACACGAGATAAATTGAAGATTTTGCATTTTACATGTGATAAATTAGCATTAGCTTTCCATATATATATTTTAATCTTGTTATAACAAAAACATATATATGTAGCAGTAGTACAATTTCTAATTAAAACATTAAAACCAATTTATTGTGCGATCCATGTGCACTACAAAGAAATTAAATTTTAGTGATAAAATATTATGTGACAAAGTTAAAGTTATCATTTTTTATATATATTAAGTGACAAGAACTCAAATATTGTCACTAAAATGGTGTTCACAAACATACTAGTAACAAGAATTGTGAAAAAATTATCACTATTGACATTTAGCGATACCCCAAAAGTGACAACCAAAAAGTTGTCACTAGGTTATCACTAAAAGGGTGTTGCTAATTGTCAATAGTGACGACTTAAGTTACCATATATTTGTCATTAATAGCTATTAGTGTTAATTTAAAAATATATTTTGTCACTATTACACTTGTCACCATTATTATTATGACAAAATTAATATTTTTATCACTAAATGCATACAAAGAGTGACAATTTCAACATTATCACTTAATAATTTTTTCCATTAAGCTCAATTTTCTTGTAATGGTGGTTGAGTTTTATGTAATAAAATTAGAAAGAAAGGGTGACTATAATAAGCCAGCTAGCAGTCGTCTTTCTTAGTTTGGCTTTGTACCTCCTCAAACCTTTTAAATTATTTATTATCTTCAAGCTAGCTAGCAACTTTAAAACCAGACCATTAACAACAAAAAGAGGAGAATTATATTTAATTTCCCAATATATATATATAAATAGTGAGTGAATGGTTTTATAGTACAAAATGATCACATGAAAGTTCATTAGTACGTACTATCAATTGCTGTCATGACTTAGGCCGATTGATTGCCGACCCATCTACGTACGGTCTATGACCATTATTTTTTTAAATTATTTGAATTAAACAATGACATTTTGATTTACCAGCTTAAGTATTGTATTATGTTTGCATATAATCTGATTTGATATATCCAGACCAAAAAAAAAGAAAAAGGGTTTTTGGATTTTTAGTATAAATAAATTCAGGTTTTACGTTTGGGTTTAATATATCCAGATAAATAAACGGTTTTACATTTGGAGCACAAGAAAAATATCAATTTTGTAAAAGAAATACTTTAATAAGCAAGTGCATTTCAACATAGAAATTAAAAAAAAAAGTAGTCCAGATTAATGCAATGTACTTATCATGTTAATGCAATGTACTTATCATGTTATTAAATATATATACTTCTCTGAGAGTACGTACTAATTGATCAGTCAGGCCGGCCAGGTTAAAAACTATAGATCAAGGGTTCAGTATATCTAGGATCGATGTGTTGAAGATTATGTTTGGTTAAAGAATTTGTTGTTACCACTGATTAGGAATACCAATGATTAGCTAAAAAGCAAATTAATGCACGAGAAGTTAATTAAAACATGCTCAATCAAAACCTTAAATCACACAATCAATCAAAATGTTAATTAGTACATGATAAAAATGTATTACAATAACACAATTGACACCACCTAATGTAAGTACATGAATAATTTAAGTACAATGCAATCCCATAATTGAAAATGAAAAACAAAGAAACAATTATTTCATATCACATGAAGGAGGAATGTACTCCATTGATGTTTCGACGACGTAGAAAGTTATTACTCATCGAGCATCATATGCCAACATCTGCAAATAGAAGAGAAGAGAAAAGAGAAACATAAATTTTATAAAATTTTATGAATGATATCTATGAAGATTAAACCTTTTATTTTGATCATAATTGAGCCTAATGGTAATTAAGTAAGCTCAAAACTCTTGTATTAGATAAGTTTTGGGATAAGTTACGGGTAAATTAAATTAGGTGACTTACTTTTAGTAACAAAAGAAAAGTATATAAAAAATTATCGAAAAGCTAAACAAAAAAATATATATGATTGAATTAGTGTACTTCCTTTTAAACCGAAACACTTGATCCAAACAACTTTAGACAAGTTTTAGACTTTGTCTTAGAGTTATAATTAAATAATATGGACAAACAAAAGAAAATGTGAACCATCTGGTTTTAGTCCTCCTCTAGGCCATCTCCGCTAAGTAGATACTATTATATACACAATTGAAATGTAACTTAATCATATATATATATATATATATATATATATATATATATATATATATTTGTTTTAGACAAGTTATTTGTATTAATAATGCTAAAACTTAATCTCGACCAACAAAAAATATATTAGTGTTTCAAATGCAAAATACGAAAAACCCAAACAAAAAATTGACTTGTAATATTTTAAATATATATTTTTATTAGTTTTAAACAACAATGGAATAGACCTCTTTTTATTTGGAATCATCCAATGCATATTATTCCAAGGCCCCACTAATGTTATTTGTTTATTCTGGTAAATAGGGACCCATTAATCTTAATACAAGGAAAGCACATGGCATTCCATAATTGGAAGATGAAGAGATTAAAGGGTCATATGCGATGTTCACGAAATAAGAGGCAAGGAAACTTTATGAAATTGACATGATCATAATTTAAATCTAGTTTCCCTAGCTAGAAACTTTTGCCCTCATAGAGTCATAATGCTAGTATGTACATAAGAATATTAGCATTTTTGTACGAATAAATTACTTAAGTAAAACTCAACTTACAGATTTGATCTCCTTTAACTTTCTTTATTCTTCTTCTTTATATTTTTTATAAATTAATAAACTAATAGTGAAACAGTGCAGTGTGCGTATAGATTGATAGATATGTTGATTATTTATATTCATTTTTTTTTATATATTTTTCCAAATTAACATAAATACGAGCATATCGAGAATAGACAGCGTACGTACCTTGAATTGGAAGGAGTGAAGCAGATTCGTTGATTTCACGCTTTATTTCCCAAACTTTAGAATCGCACGAATTATATTTGTTTAGACCAAGGTCTGGATGGATCTTTCTTTTCAACATTCTCCTCATTAACTGAATGTGCACAACAAACAATATTGTTTTGATTATTACAATTTTCCAAAACAGAAGGAGCTAATAAGAAAAGGAGACTAAAAAAGTTAATTAGTTATGCTTGGGGTATATATATGGTCCACAAATAAATAAATAATAATTAGATACTATATATTATCTATGTTTTTCGATTGTCATGGTAGTGCAAACACATGACAAACGACCATCTTAAATCCTAAACTTTAGAAGCACAAGATCTATATGCATATTGATTCCAATATGATCAATCAATCCATCTACTCACTATAAATCTAAATCAAGTTGTTAATATATATATCAAAGAATATTGAAAGGTACATGCGTGCATGATTAATTAAGATTTATAAAAATATGCAAGAAAAGAAGGAAATATAGATAGAAGTAGCTAGTATTTTGACAACTCACTCGGTTGAATTTGTGCATAGGCCTCCCCTGATCCCCTCCAATAAGTTTCTTGGGAAATGAAAAACTAGTCTTATTATTATAATTATTATTCATTATTTTCTCTTTGACTAGTTGTTTTTCTTTGTTTGTGGGCTCCTCTGATGAATCAGCAATAAACAAATCCGCTAATGTAGTCCTCTCCTTCTTTGCATCATTAATCTTGATGACATGATCAAACTCGAACTCACAGTAGTCGTCGTGTTTTAAAGAAACACGATTTTCATCCATTTTCATTTCCAATAACCCCTCCTCCGGCTCCTCATGATAAGCGTGTGCATTTATATTATAAACCAAAGGGTTGGCTTCTTCATTTTCGTTTTTGTGAGTGTCTTCTTGGAGGGTAGGCCAGCTGTCATAATTCTCATCCTTTAACAGTGGATGGTATCCAAAGGTCCCAATTGTCAAAATCCCTCCGTTCCACCCATCAAGTACATCATCAAATGCATTGCGTACAACCACAAACTGCTCATCATCCTTTTCATCAGCAACAACATTTTTCTTCTCATAATTTTGTGTTAAACCATCTGCCAAATAAAATATAAATTGAAAACTCTATTTATATATATATATATATATATATATATATATATATTCTTCTTGAAAAGATTGCTAAGTAGCTAGGACATCGATCGATCAACAATGAAATAAACATGACATCAATTGCGACCACATATATATATATATATATATTGATATCACGTATATATATAATTGTACGTGTCGTAGTGATGACCTGTTTATGTCGTTAATTAGTAATGCTCTGCATTTTCTTTTACCTTTATGATTAAACCCGCGGTGAACCCAGTTGAAGATCTATATATAGAGAAACAAGAATATGATCAAGAATATTGTAAATAAACATTAATTAATTAATTAAGAAATATATATAATTAATGTTGTTATTTTCGTATTTATATTAAAATAAAGTAACATATATGTATATATAATATGATCAACGTGCATGGAACAAGGAACAGGAATGACAAATCATCATCATCATCATATATATATATATATATATATATATAATGCTTATAGTAGCTAGTGAATTGAATTGAATAAAAGTACTTGCCTTCATTTTGTTTAAGCAAAGCAAATTAAGTTGATTGAAGTTGAAATGTGAGAGAGATATCTGGATCTAGGAGGGAGGGGAGGGGGGCTCCGATTTAGTAGAAGAAAAGAGAAGGTGGTAGGGGGGGGGGGGGGGGGCAATATGCAGAATCATCTGGTCTAATTGCTTTAACAAGTTATGGGCCCCACTAGCTTAGGCTTGTTTGGGAACCTCTTGTTGCCTGCTCTTATTGGATTCTTCATTGCCTCCAAAATGGCTTCAATAACATATAGGGTACCCGATTAATTACCAAGCCATTGTAATTATGATTCTTGGAGGGGATTGGACGCGAATTACACCAAACCTCAGGGGAGGTCCCTGTAATTAACCCTAAATAATATTTTTATTATTAAGCACAAATTAAGTAAATATATGACCCAATTGATCAATTTAATTATGTAAAGCAAAACAATAGAAAAACTCTATATCATTCTTTTCTTCTCAATAAAACAATCAA